>SNQJ01S0014027.1:55120-83639 GCA_010110895.2 Picea sitchensis
ATTGTGTAGATCTAAAAGTGAAATGATTAGGCAGACTTATTAGATCTGATATCTGTGTTTGGGCATTTAAATCTATTGTATGTCTCAGATCTGGTTAATGTTGCATTAGAACAGATTACTGTATCATTAGATCTGAGTTTGGACTCATATTAAAACAGAGTTCCTTGTATAAGTACATTGCTGTCCTTCACAGATTTATTTTCAATGTGTCCCATATCTGATTGAGTAACAGATCTAATTGTCTTAATCATTGAATTTTTAAAAGAAATTACTGTTCTGCAATTTTACCCTAAAACTAACAAGTCGGCCCTATTGAGTTATAAGATAATTAATAATATGTAAAAGATTAATTGTATTATTGAGTTGTACAAGTCGGCCCTATTGTGCCAATAGACATGTCTATTCATTGAGTTAGGTCATGTATATATTAGAGAGATACATCCCCATTGAGGATCATATCTCATTCACTCAACGCTTAACTTGGAGAGCTGAAATTTGGTGTGCACTCCTTCTGCGCTATCTTTCTTGGTCATAGAGCACCCTCTTGTGTGAGCTAGGATTTTCTGTGGAGAGGGTTCTTCTCTTGGCAATATAGTAAAGGGTTGTTGGGTTTTTCCCTTGGTTGAGAAGGGCTTCCCCAGGATAACTTCTTATGTCTTGTGCATGGTTATTCTTCTTGTGATCTTGGTTTACTGCAGCAATTGTATTTTGTGTAGCCTCATTGTTTATGGTTCAAGTTCATGCTAAATTGAAAAGAAACTACATGCATTTGAGCCACTGCTAAAAATTCAACAAGTTGGAGAGCCAGAAATTGGTCACAGATAGAAGCAATCTATTGAGTTGGTCGCGGACTATCTATGCGATGGATAGTGATATGAAATTTTGTTGCTAGAGGCATTACTAGTTTTTTTCCTTCCACTAAAAGGTTTTCAGCCCTAGAAGTTAGGAGCACTTCTACTTCTTCACACTCTGCATGCGACCACCATCAAGAGTATGTTTGTTCTACCAAGGATTACTCCATAGGGCCCTATCAGCCCAAACCACTTTCTAGAGGACACTATTCGACAAGCTCTTAGTGGTAACATATGCACTACTTATTTCAATGATGAGAAGAATGACTCCCTCCTCCATTGTGGCAATGGCATCTTAGTGCAATCTTCGCTTTGTGATCCCAAATGACAGACTTTATTAAAAGAAGTTTAAAACGTTTGATCATAAGAAGTTAGAACATTATGCAAGCTTTCCTCTTACCACAATCTAGTTCAAGCTATGTTTCTTTACTGACTTCCCTTCACTTTCTAGGGTTTTCATTCCTCCAATAACCTAATTGTATGCCTATGTTTATGTCATTTCATTTCATGTTGTTCTTGTACTCACTTTTCATTTCTTTTAGGGCTGGTTTTTGCATCCCTCTCTTTTGCTTGGTTATTACTTTTGGTTGTAATCACTAGACCCTTTGACCTATTTTGGTCTTTGGTGGACATTAATACAAATTTCAGTTTCAAATTATAGCATGTGAATCTCAACATTATAATTGAAAAAGCAATTAACTAGTCAAAACGAAGGATCAAAACATTAACATCATATACTAGAATAATTCTTGTGTTCTCCAACACCTAACAATGTCTCTTGATCAACTCGAAGTTGGATACACACAATCTTGGTTAAGCTAACCAGACATCCTATCCTCTCACACAATTCACTTCCTTGGGTCTAAGAATCATAACTTACAAGATACACATCTTGTACGTCTTCATACCTTGTATTGGTCCTAGCTATTGTCAACAACTAGAACTGAAATCTCCTTCCTTATAAAACTCTAAACCCAGCAACAAAGCCAAGCTTTGTAAATCCACTTGAAGTTGCAAGTTTAGAGTAATGAAAGTGAGACAATTAATTAATTAACAATGTGTGTGCACATAAATTAAATAATTCGAAGATCATAACAATGCTCATTCATGAGAGCACAAGAATATTGTGTTCTTATTCAAGTCAACAATGTATCTACATTTTTACATGAGATCAACAATGATGGAGGTTTGAAGTACGAACATAATGATGCCTCTATTTGTGGTGAGTTTGAAAAAAGGGGGCCTCTTATACACATTGAGGTCCTACATACACGACAATTGGGGACCACAACCCTTCACCCCTATACATAGGGTTTCCTAATAATGTCTTCATAATAATAGCCTCCATGGCATAACTCACATGCACAAAGTTATGAGATGATTACATCATAACACAATCATTGATGGCAATAATAATTACTAAAGAGCAAGCAGACTATAATACAAAATATATCAAAGTGACTAACTAGGGGCTAATAAACTAATATGACGTAAACAATTATTACTAGGTTTTTGGGCCATTCAACCTTATTACCTTGGACAATAGGCAATTTTTTTGCAAAACGCTTCCAGCAAAATGACAATTTGGCATTTGCTAATATAATGCTACTCCAATCCTTTGCAATGATATGCTTGTTAATAAATGTTTAACTGTCTATTGGTCACTTGATCTCATAGAAATTGTCAATTTCAATAAGTGCACTAATCATGCACCACCAATTCTAAAAGAACCAAATTTACATTGCTAGATGTTGTTGGCAGCTATACCATTCTATTGTACATCAAATGCATGTACATATTGTAACAAAATCCCTACCAAGAAGTAGGTTGGTATCAACTTAAGTTATTTACCATTGCATATAATATGCAAAATATAGTAAATATAAAAATATATCTATTGAATAAACAGATGCTCGTGATTGTGATGAATACAAGAGTATAATATTTATACTACTGAGCATGGAGGGACACATCCCTACTTGGTAAGTAATATAGATTATTAATATAACTCTATCTATAACACAAAATGACATATGGTCATACATGTCTTGATGGATGTTGTGAGTGTAATTTGCTTGGTTGTACGTTGACAACAATCATAATCATAAGGTAACTATGAGATTTCTCTTGGGAGTAGGTGAGACGGTAGAAGATTGTAACAAAGACAAGGCAATAGCATTGATCTCTACTAGTGTTCAACTTCAACTTACCTCATTTCCACGTAACATGAACCCACGATTCAAATAATAAATAAAAAATATCCATTGAACATACATATCTTATAATTGAATGCAAACAAAGTGAACTAATACAAGTTAATACCAAACTAAACTCACAATAACATACCGTTGCCTCCAACGATGTTCTGGAGTCTCCTTTAGCCGTGCATAAGTGGGCAAAATTATCAGCCCACTTCACTGCTTTCTTCAATCTACCAATCAAATAAAGGCGTTGGCGTGAACTTCCTCCATTTGGTACTTGCTTTTTCTCCATAGAATAGCTCCATGCTCTTTCTGCCATGTAGAGAACTATATGAAGAAACCTACAAACAATTTCATCATATGGGGTTGTCAATTGTGTAGAGAAAATAGCCACAACATTCCATTTCAAGACAATGTACATCAATGCTTAACATAATTTTAAGAGAGAGAAAGAGAGAGAAGATAACATAAGATAATTTTAGTAGTGTCCACAAATGACCAAGAAAAAAGGTTAATAGGACAAGAAAGCACAATCAATCATTCATGTGACATGGACTATGGGAGTGTCTAGAAAACACTCCTGAAAACAAAGAAAAGCTATCAAAGTAAAGAGATACAAGGTTAATAAATGGGGGAGAAACCCTGCTCTAAGAAACGAAAAAGAGCAAAATCTTCTTTCTAGTTCCTCTTGTCCTTAGATCTTCTTCTCCTACGATCCACCCCATCATCAGCGTAGGTATCTAAGCTCGGGGTCGAGAGTTCATGTCTCGATGTAGATCTCACTTTCTACTACTCTACCTTATTGCACTTTACTCCCTGCATCTCACCTTTTATAGGAGACCTTTTGGTACTCCTACATTGTATTGACATCATTGTACTCAGCAGTCCCTTTGACCTACTTTTTTGGTCATTAGTCGGACATTAATAAAACTATCTTGTCTTATCTTATCTATCTAGCTCAACCCTGAGATGGAGGTAAAACTGGAAATAGAAAGAGAGGTTGAGAAAGAATAGGAGGCATACTTGTCATCATCTATCACTATGTAGGGACCAATGTAAAGCTTGATGAAGTGTCCTATGGGAATACCCAAGGCCGAGGGGACCTCACTGGGCATCTCTCTTAGCATTTCAAGCCAAGGAGAAAAAGCTCATGATCGACGTCTCATTGCTATGGACCAAGTGGGTAGTGCTCTGTGAGGAACAATCCCAATTCTAAGGTCTCCTAGAAATTGGATGTCAGTTGACCTAGCAGAGAGAAGTCCATTGTCTCACAAATCTACCACCAACGGAATCTTAACACTTGCAATTACACATAGCACTTTTCACATCCAGTATCTAAGATAGGATAAAAGTAGTTAGGGAGTTAGATGATACAAAATCTAGAAAAGCCATCGATAATGGCCTCTCAAATGTATAAAGTCAGGCCTCTCTGTTTAGGGTAGTGAAATAAAATTGCTACGGAACCCTCTTAGTCTCTAAACAAGTAGTGGAACCTCCCCTATATCTCGTAGTCTATGGGACACATCCAAAAACAAAGAGATCGTCAAACGATAGGATGTGGAGGTATGTCTTGATCCATAGGTGGTGGAAGAAAAACCACACCTCATCGAGCAAGACCATGAGGGTGTGTATCCATTAGCATCAAATATAGTCAAAGTGAAGTCCATCCTACAACCACACGCAATGCTCAAAATAAAAGGCCATCTTAGGGCCTACACATTGAGGGGACATCCAATAGATATCATGCCTAATTTTGGTCTTGATCTCTCCTTTGGTGGGGAGGAGATAACTAGGGGCATCTAAAGAAAACATGAAAGGAGGGAAATGCTCTATTGAGATGCCAATGGACTAGAGAAATGAGGTGGCATCTAAGTACTAGCTCCCTCTATGACCAAATATGGAAGCAATCTCGTCATAAGAGAAAGAGCGAGATATGAAAATCTATTCTTCCCATAATCAATGTCCTCTAGAGGGTGGATCCTCTGAAGGAAGGAGTCTTAAAATGTTCCCCAAGCCCCAAACTCAACTTGGACGATGGCCTCTAGGATTGTAAGTTTGCAATGAATCAAGATGCCAATGGATTGGAGAAATTAAGTAGCCTTTGCGTACCAACTCCATCTAAAGACCAGATATGGAGGCTATCTCTTGAAAGAGAAAAGAGTGAGATATGGAAATCTATTCTTCACAAAAATAAAGTCCTCTAGAGTGTGGATCTTGTGAAGGAAGGAGTTTGAAAATGTTCTCCAAGCATAAATGATGGGCCACAAACTTATTTTGCATAATGGCCTATGAGATTGTACCTTTGCAACAAATCATACAATAGAGCACGATAGACTACACCCTCTCAACACATGCCCAATCTGCAAAGGACACACACAACCCCTAGATCTCAACATCGCGAAGCATTGCGGGTTTAATGATGGTGCCAAAAAGGTACATCTTCATAGGGATGCCCTAAAATCCAAGTGAAAATATTGGCACTTAAGCATGGCCAGGGAAGCATTTCCCTTGCATAGTCAAGGTTGCAAAGAGGGCCTCTTAGTGAACCTATGGCCCGTGAATCGGACCCCCAATTATGTGTAGCTCTAGGTAATCTCCACTTCACCCCCTTGGAAAAAGAAATGAAAATCCTCCATAGATTTCTTAGAGATGTAAAAGAATCAAGATAGTAACCTTTGTTTTGCCAAGGTTAATGACCATCTTCTTAAGATCACATACATCAACTAGAGCATCCAAGTGTGTTTAAGACCTTTAGGGGAGGACATCAAAAGGACCACGTCATCTACAAACAAGAGTACGTCAATCAAGACATGGTATAGTATGCAACCATTATCTAAATGAGCGTTCTCCCTAAGATGGTTCTCCAACTCATTAATGTAGATTGCAAACAATAAGGAGAGAACTTATCATGTTTAACCTCAATGTTGCTCGTAATGAAGTTAGAAAACCCCAATCATGAAAGGAGTTATCCAAAGTCTCATAGATCCTAAATACAACAATAATGAGACTCATAGAGACTATTGTTCCACAATCACTAGAACAAGGATGCCCTCAAGACTAAGTCAAAACTCAAAAACCTTCTAAAAACTACAAAACAACAAAATAATTTCAAAGGTTGTTGCCTAGCCTCCCCAATAATAGCATAAAGTGTGAAGATGTGATCCATCATCTAGTAATTGTTTTGAGACCCCACTTGCCCTACAACCTTGAGTTTTTTCCTCTGGAAGTAGTTTGATATCTGCATATTCTAAATCAAAGCAAAACGTTTGCCAAAGTTATGCCTAATCATGATGGTTCTATAATTGTTTGGACTTTAACAATCATCTAATTTAAAAATCAAGTGGATGAGGGCGGGAAGCTTGAGCAAATTTCCTTATACAAGAGATCAACAATGTGAGGTGTAAAAGAATCCATACCATGCTTGAGGAATTTGACCTAGGCCTAGAATCCCTTCCCATCAATGGCTCTGCTCAAACCCAAAATTTGGATAAATCCTCTCAATGTCTCTTGAAGAAAATAAGTGGCAAGAGATAGGGAGGAGGGGCAATGACAAGGGATTGAGAAGGTAATTTGTACATGGAAGCAACGTGTGAAACACGGAAGTGTTAATCAATGTTAGACTTAGTCATCACATATCGTGAACTTTTCCAAAAAAAGTCAAATTTCATTGAATCTCAAGCAATGGCAAATTGAATTACAAATTTAGTCAATATTGCAAAAACAAATTCCGAAAAAATAAATGTTAAAGATTCAATTTTTTTGTTAAACTTGAGAAATATCAAAACAAAACCATATATGTATGTATGTATGTATTCAATGTTGACATTAAATTTGGCATATTTTAGGTCAAATTTGACCCTAAAAATATTTGTGCATCGCCTTACATTCTTACAATCAAAGATATTTATGCATCGCCTTACATTCTTAATCAAACCAAGAACTCACAGGGACATTACCCTCGAAACAAACAAGTTTCTTGCACTAGATGGTATGGGGGTATGGATCTAAAGCAACTTCCCACGTGGAATTGGAAAGCAAGTCATGTTTGGCCTTTTTCATTGTTTTTAAGGGGGGGAAAGGGATTAGGAGGAGGAATTAACTAGGAGAGACAAAAGGTGTTTCCATCTACATACTCGACTTTGAAGTGTGGGTTCTCAAGCAAGCTTGAAAGGGGGGTGAATCTTGTAGAGTGAAGGGCGAGAATAGATAGAGAGAGAGAGAGACAGAGAGAGATTAATGACCTTGGGTGATCAATAATGGATCAAGAGAGAAATAATAAAAAATAAATACAATGTACCACATAAAAATATTGTTTAAAAAAATATTAAATATCAAATAACATCTGCACATTAAGAAACTACATAACCTTTATATCTAAATAGCTTGATGATTAAATGTTCCTTGCCTTCTTTCATCATGTGATCATTCTAAAGTCAAATCGGTCATTTTTGCATGTAGCACACCACACCTTTCACTTCCTATAATTAATTAAACTCTCAATGTCATAGGCTCACAAATTTCACAACACAGAATTGATTCAAAAGTTAATCTTCTAGGTCTAAAATACCAGCTTGCATAGATGTTGATAGCATCCTAATGAATGGAAAGTTGTCCTTCAAATGACCATGTCGGTTCAAGTTATAAGATAGGCTTCTTCTCTTAGTCTTCTTCACTGACAACTCTCTTGCAAGTGATTCATTTTCACCCATTAACAATTAAGAATTAATTATTCTTTCTTCATCATCCCTTCTTCAAAGTAGCCTTCATAGAGATGTGTTTGCACCAACAATTCATCATGTGCGTTCTTCATTTTTTTTGAACTTCCATATTTCATTTAAGTAGTTTAATGGCCCAATTTCGCCAACATATTGTATTAGAGCTCATGTCAAGGAGCCTGATGTTGAGTAATTGTGCTTGTAAAGCTCATGTGAGGATTGGTTGGAGCCAAGAGGACCTAGCACTTATTTGTTCAGCTAGTGGGGTTAATGAAAGAGTTGTGCACGAAAGTTGCACACACAATTTGATTGCTAGACATACTATTAACATCATGTATTTATCATTGAGATTTTGTGGTTGTATGTGAAAGGTGACGTGTGTTCTGCAACCTAGGGCATTTTAAGTGAAACACAAAAAAATAAATGAACGTTTGAGGCCCAAGAGTTTCATTCAAGAAGAAATATGTTGTAGAATAGGTGTTAGGTACTTGTACAGCATATACATTGACGAAAAAAGAGAGGACATTGTGAAAAAGGTTGCAACACAAACCAAAAGAGATGTAGGACAATCTAAAGCTTGGAGATAGTTGGCAAAGCAAAAAATATATATCCTTGAGGTCAGGGAAGAGACAGTAGGTCGTGGAAGGGGGCGACATGGTCAGAGTAAAATGTTTCAGAGTGAAACAGAGTCATCTGACCAATAGCACAATTGTTGAGAGGCCAAGACACCCTGTGGGTAAAAAATCTCTTAAAATCTACATAAATTTATCAAAATCTCGTAACAAATTCTTGTACAGGAGAGCTCTGCTAGGGTTAGCCTTGAGTGAAGTTGCATATGCAATCTAGGGAGATTGAGTATTGTGGTCTCTTTTACTAGTCATCTAATCAGCGATACAATCCAATCTAGCAGCTTTTATGGTTGTGATATGGCCAAAAGGGCCAAGCTTCGCTACCATAAGGCTTGACTGGGGAAAATGGCCACCCCACTACTTGATATTGCTCTATCGGTGCTATAAGAATTTTTTATTGAATGCATCATCAATGAAAGCAATGATGCCCCCAAAGGTCCCTTGCAAGTTTGTTCTATGAGTCTACCACAAGGTATTGATTCCTCCAAATGAAATTGCTATTGATATCCATATTAATGAATATGTTGTTATTTGTGATGGCCCTAAGTTTCAAACCCCGTTAGGTTACTTTGTAGGTAGAGTTCCCCTCGAGTTTGTCATCAGGGCCTGGGTTAAGAAATCTTGGGAGCCTTACCACTGGATTTGTACAACTACAAGGAGCTTGACAAAGGGCTTATTCCAATTTTCCTTCAAAGAAGAACATCAAGCTCTGAGGTGGTCATTTGTGGCCCATGGATGTATCATAATACCATTATGGTCTTATCAAAGTAGTATGAAAACTCCTCAACTATTGACACTGATCAACTTTATTATCTCATCTATGTTGAATTCCATGTCCTTCCCATGCAATACTAGGGCTTCCTCGAGTGAATTTCAACTCCCCTTGGGCAATTCATTTGCCACGAGCCCCAATGTTTTTTAACCCTTGCACTCAAAAGCGGGTCTATATTCAAGTTAACTTGTCCCAAGACCTCTGTGGATAGCTATTTATCTAGGTCAGCTTGAAAATTATTAAAGTTACCAAGTATATTAACCTTCTAAATACTTGTTGTCGATGCCAGAATCCTAACCATGGGATTAGGGATTGCCCCTTGTTGGCCAAGGTCGATTAATTTGGCTCAACTTCCACTACTACCCCATTACTCAGGCTCAAAAGGCCTTGGCCTCTACTTATGGTGAAGGTTGGATTTAGGTGGCCCAAACAGATATCAAAGGAAATGCGACTTCCAAGGCCCTGCCTAAGAGCATGATTTTTTCAGGGCCAAATTAATGTGAGCTTGCAAGTCCAACAATAAGGACCATGCTAACTCCTCTCAAGTTGCTTCTTACTATGGGGGGTAATCGAAGGACCTAGACTCTTCCTCTAACCTTGGATAAGCAAACCACTAACGAGCATGAAGATGTACAAATAGGACAAAAGAAAAGCACCCTTGATGGATGGGTAATGCATGCACTTGAGAAGAAAGATGTTGTGACTCCAAACCCTTATCAAGATTTAATTGGTATGGTGAGGAGATGGACATCTTTGTGGAATATTCTTCACGAAGGTTGTATCATGGAACATGGCAGGTCTTACAAACTCAATCAGGAAGACCATAGTTCATAGAGTTTGTTTAATGGTTTAAAAGTTGGATATCCTATCTCTACAAGAAGTCAAAGTGGTCGGTTTTGCGTTAAGCACAACCCTAAACTAGATTTGGCTTGTTACACCTTTGTTCATACTTTGCATGAGGACAGTTGAGGGAGGGTGGCCAACCTTATGTTGCCTAACTTCTCGTCTTGTATTATTGATCATGGGCTAGACCCATCTAACAAAGTGATGTGGGTGCTTATGAATCTTAATGAGAAGCTCCTCAGCCTTGCCAACTCCCAACTTGTATGGCCCCAATGAAGCAATGGAAAGAGCAGCATTGTGGGAATGGTTAGTTGAATACTTCCTAGAAGATGATTGTTTGCTACGTGGAGACTTTAACAATGTGTAGTCCCAAGATGATAAGATTGGGGTTAAACCTATCTACGTGCCTTAGAGGGGACATAAAGACTAGAATGGCCTCAAGGCCAAACTTGGCATGCATGCACTTGAGAAGAAAGATGTTGTGACTCCAAACCCTTATCAAGATTTAATCAGTATGGTGAGGAGATGGATGTCTTTGTGGAATGTTCTTCATGAAGATGTATCATGGAACATGGCAAGTCTTATAACCCAATCATAAAGAGCATGTGTAACAAACATAATAATAAATGTTATAATAATAATAATAATAATAAAGTAATTAATTGAATGAAAGGTCAAAGGCCACACACTCATTCACCTTGTGACCAATCAATGTATATAAGTATACCATCATGAAGCACATTGTAAGGATCATCTTATCATTCTATCAACTAATTCTTATCAATCAAACATTATTCTATATATTATTATATACATAATTGCAGAAATATTTATGTCACTCATAATAAATAGGAGATCTGTTTATTCCATTTGGTATCAAAGCCATTGATTTGGTTCGTACACATATGCAAATACTAATTGTCGTACCATCGTACATAGTTTCATCAACTTGTACCTGCTATCATTGTCAAATTTCATACCTACTACCATCCTCTTGAATCTGATGATGCAGTGAAGTAAGAGGGTCTGGACTCCCTCGATACAGGCCCACTCGAACTCGAGCAAGCTTGACCCATATACCTCTAAACTTTGCAAAACTATGGGTTCGAGGATGGAGTCCATGAGGCCCAATTTGGACTAGATGTCCTAAAAATGATGTTCGAAACACTCTCTCTATAATGAACAATTGGAGAGCTTGCCTCAACCCAAACCTAGGTCATGAAAAATGAACCCCTAGATATGTTTTTGAGTTGGTAACCTCAACCTCTGCCCCTCTGAAATAAAAGTGGAAACATGAAAAGGACTTCTTCAAATAGTTGAAGATCATCACCTTGGTTTTCCCAAGGTTGACCATCAACTCTCAAAGTTCAAAAAACATCGCAAGAGCAATACACCATTGAGATCCCATAGAAATAGGGAGTTGACAATGGGGAGACTTTTGATCCAGTGGCTAGGTATACTTCTAACTAGACCATTATGTCTTTGGCATCTATTTTTGGTTGGCAATTATATCAGATGGATGTGAAGACAACTTTCCTCAATGGCATGATTGAGGAAGAAGTTTGCATAAATTAGCCAAAAGGGTTTGAGGTGCATGGGCATGAGACCCATGTGTGCAAACTGAAGAAAGCCCATTATGGGCTAAAGAAAGCACCCAGTGCTTGGTACTGTAGGATTGATGAGTACCTGTTAGGTTTGGAATTCACTAAAACTCTTGCAAATCCCAAGTTTTATTATTTATTTGATAGATCTAAATTGTTTGTTTTGGTCTTGTTACCCCCCCATGCCTAGGGGTAACTAGAGGAGATCATGTCTCATGGCCCACAATGAAGACAGTGATCACAATGATGATGATGACCAACATCCCCCTCAAATGCCTCATTCACATTTGATCACCAAAGCTCATCACATCCAGTGAGCACAGTCTTTGGGAGATGGTAAGCCAGCGTCACCATGAGGTATATTAGTCCTTTCGTCTGGAGTGTTGTGCTTAATATACTAGGAATGTGAATGAGGATCACTAGTTGAAGTTGAATAATGGGTCATAAGCTCAAGAAGTTATGTTTGTTTCCTTGTTTCACCTTGGTGACCAACATTTGTACTAGTCCCGTGTTGTCACCCCCAAGAAAAAAGGGTGCTACTAGGGGCACCTCACAAGGGTAACATTATGTTTTCTCCCCATACTTAACACTTACCATCCTGGAGCCTATCATAGTGTACTAAACTTCGGTAATGGGTCATGGTTCATTCTCTCATGAGAAGATGGGCTAAAGGCCCAGAGGTTGATTGTAGCTACTAGGAAAAAATAATAAAGAAAGAATGATGCTAAAGAAAGAAATAGATAATAGCAAGGACTCTCAAAGGTCAATCAATACTTCATCTCTAGCCTTTCCGAGTTCACCCCAGTCCCAAAGCAATGATGCTAAAGCTTGAAACCTTATAAAGGGAACTTGCAAATAAATAAAAGGACAATAAAAAGGCAAACTAAAGGGTTGGAAAAACGTAGCGCCTAGAAAGTGGTAACTCAAGAGCAAGCACACCCTCCACAAAGGCACTCATAGAAATGGACCAAATGACTCCATAAGCCATGAAGTAAACCCAACACGTTTCATTATCACACTTACTTTTGAAGGATTCTTTTCTTCCTGCTTCCCCTGGGACATATCCCTCTACTTGGGTCTTTTATTTCCTGTTTTGGTTGGCTTAATAAGGTCTGATGATGGTCCTCCCATATTCAAACTTGCCAACTTACATAAAGTCTTGAGATAGTGTGAAACTTGAAGGGGATACTTGATGTGAAATGTTTGTGTGGCTTCTATCTCAAGTAAAATCTTACTTGGTATGATCTAAGGGCTCTTATACCTTGTGAACATTGGTTTTACTTGATTTTGTGCTTTGATTTGAATGCACCTGACATGGTTCTTTGAAGGACATCCCACGCTTTCAACCAAGGCGTTGTGCCTTTAATGCGGGATATGGCACATGTGATGAAGAGCGTTGAGTCATTGGATACGGGCTCTCACATCTTCTGGACCTTGGACGACAAACAAATGGGCTTGTTTTTGCTAGATATGATCATGGTGGCACAGAGATGGGAAAGAAGCCCACACTCTAGGCACTGTACCCCAGAGATTATTATGCACTGGATGGAGGACGTTGCATTGGTGGATGGTTGGATTCCATGCAGAGATCAAATACACCCCTCTCCACCTTGGACGCTATCCTCCTCGCCTTAGACGCTGGCCCTTTTTGATGATGACATCAAACATTAGGGTTTAATGGTGTTGGGGTTTGCTACCACTTAGACACATGATGACTTGAAATGTGATGGGGCACTTGACCATGGTCTTCCACCTCAATTGCACTACTTGATGATGACATGTGGCTTTTGGAGGCCCCTTTCACCTTCTTGACGGCTTGACATCATGTTAGCACAACTTTCCACCCTCCAAATCAAGTTGATAGACCTGTTATAACAGCGGTGAAAACTTGGCTAATTAAAGAAGTAAAGCCCCAAATTGTCACAGGCTAGACCCCTCTCTGTCTGGGCTAGTGCTTGCTAGCCTCGGGGGGGAGTCCCAAGGCACCCTGGGTACTTTGTTGTTGTCTTTTAAGACTGATTTTCTGCATGTAAACCAAAAAAACAGCGAGTTGTTTGTCTTAGACAGTGTATTAAACAGTCCAAAAACGATGAGAAAAATATGGTTTTTTCGCTTGGAGGGTTCCTACAGGGTTAGCACAATGATTATAGAATGGAAATAGAACATAAAGCCCCTCAAGAGACAAATAAAATCACCATGAACAGTTCAGAAAAATGACAAATCAGATTGCAAAGTTCGCAAAATACCGACAAGAAAAAGATTAGAGAACAAACAACAAAATTTCTTTAATGATAGGCTTGCAAGAGGGTTGGTAGCGCCACAATTGGCAAGTCCACAATCGGTACAATGATTACTTTGCTCAAAGAATGAGTCACTAAACTAAGAGAGAGAGAGAGAGAGAAGAATGAGAACGAAACACTATGTTGTTGCTGCTAAGAACCGGCCCTTGACAATGAATAAATCGCTCCGATATATAGATGAGAGGGATTATCTCTCCATGTAATAATAGAAGGCGTGTATATGGGTAAAAGGAGTAAGTAAGTTGCATGGCATACGGGAGTAGTAGTGAAGTATGAGTCATACGAAGGATAGAGATGCATGCTCATGCATGGGAGACGTAAAGGGCCCATGGGCTAATGGAAGAGTGATGGCGTATGAAAGCATGGCATAAGCATTCTCATGGGAGATGGAATAAGTGGAAGATGATGTGGGGTATATCGTGGATGGGAGACTACGTATGCATACGAGTGGAGGGAGTTATCACATGGATGGAATTAAACAAAGGAGGCAAGTTAGCATGCGGGAATGAATGCATGCGTGGAAGGGATTAAAGCATGATGACATAATGGAAGCGCACGGCTATGGAGTATAACGTGAGGGAGTATGGAGAGTAATGAGTACATGTGTGGAGTTAGCATGCATGGAGGACGGTGATGGGAGATCCCTAGCAAAGGGAGGATGATGACGTGAAGTGTTAACTTACATGGGCCCAAAATAAAATTAAACATACCCTTTGTTTAAGAAGGAAATCGCATGGGGCATGGGTTATAATACGAGATAGGAATGTTTGGGGGAATAAGCGAGACAAAAACTTTTTATTAATTAATAAAATAAGGGGATACAAAAAGGTAATAAAGATACGTATGACTCATGGGGGACATGGGGGATATTTAATTAATTAATAAATCTAAAGGGGACAAAAAATAAAGTGACCCTTTATTTTAATAATTAATTAAAGTAACACTCCAATTTAATATAGATGGCAAAGTGAGAGGGTCTAGAAAGTGAGTATGGATTTAGGAAAAATAGAGTGGTACGTATGAAAGAAGGGGGGTTAAGATAATAGAAGGGTAATTAATTAATTAAAGAGGGGTAGATACACTTTAATGAATAAAGGTAAGGTAAAGGTGCGTGAGGGTAGAGTGGAAAGGGGAAGTGGGTTCTTAGGGATTTTTAATGCACGAAAATGTTTTTATAGTGGGTGAAGAAGAAGAGTTGGTGAGGAAAGTGCCACCTCATCCTATGCGCTTTTAGTCAAATGATACAACGTAGATGCCACATCTCACTAAACTCGGCCACATGTCGGAATCTGATCTCGCCACTTGTCACTGTTGTGGATAATGATGACTACTAAAAATAGAATTTTGCCCAAAACAGTTGCTCGGTCCCAAAAATTTGAAAGTTGTCGAAACTAGCCCAAACTCTCCACAAATGCTCACGATGACTAGGGAACCACCATCGTGTGTCTACTACTACAAATAGACACTACTAAAAATAGAAAGTTGTTTGCATGTCCATGACTTTATACTCATTGGATTCGATTTCTCGCAAGGAATCTAAATCCGCAATCAGAATTGGCATGCGAGCCCTGGTGCTCAACCTACTAAAAATAGAAATTTGTGACATCATCCTGGAAGGGGTCCCAAAAACTCAAAATGTCTCAAGGATCAATAATATGTGCTCAGAATATGAATCTGGGGCCTAGAGACAAAACTGCTAAAAATAGACAGTTCTCGCATGTCGCTTGGAAAAGTGTCATCGGGCCTAGAATCATGCAAGGACCATCCCTGTATGCTCAAAACTGCTCCAAACTATCAAGAGACCCACTCAAACCATGTCTCCTAAAAAGTAGCAACATCTACTGTATGTAGAGTCTAGACATCTCTCTCAAATGCATGGGAATCCAAGCAACTCTAACTCTAAACCAAACAACCATGTACCGATCATATACCTGCCTCTGATGGTAACCAACCTCCTGCTCAACACAAGTGCTAAACTCTGAGAGAATCTCAAAATGCCAGCCTAAGTAATGCATGCTGGCTCTTAACCCTCAAGACTTTCAAGGGTGAAAATCTTGGAGTTAACACATCACCACACATGTAACCCAATGATGTATTATTTTCATGATTTATCATTGTAGAGGCTATTTTGAGGGGTCAGCCCCACTTTTAAAATGGATTGTTGAGGTTTTACTCAAATTATGTGGACAATTAGTGCTTGGTTACCTCATATAAATAGAGGAAGCACTCATTTCATTTTTTCAACATCACAACTCCTCACACTTGTGAGATAAGATAAGATAATTTTATTAATTTCTAACTAATGACCACAAAAGTAGGTCAAAGGGACGGTTGAGTACAATGATGTCAATACAATGCGGGAGTACCAAAAGGTCTCCTATATAAAGGCGATAGGAAGAAAGTAAAGTTCGATAAGGTGGAGTAGTAGAAGGTGAAAACTACCCCAAAGCATTAAAAACCCTCAGCCTCGAGCTCCTATACCTTCTCGGATGATGGGGTGCATCGTAGGAGAAGGACTAAGCGAAAGAGAAAACAGAAGAAAGGAAATAGATCTGTCATGGAATGGATCCATCTCTCCTATCATCCAAGGTCGAATGAAGAAAACTGAGTATAGTCAAGAGTCTTGAGGGGGGACTGGTGGGGTGTTTGGATCATCTGATGTGATGTTGGCTGATAGTGGTAATGCACCGACGAGGTCTGGGGATCTCGTCCATCCCCTAGGAGGGGATTTAGTCTGGCAATGTCGTTGAAATCTCGTGACACGATGGAAGGTCTCACAGGTCCGAACTGATCTGGAATTCGAGGTTGCGTTGGTGTTGGTCTGTCTCTTAGTGCCCCTTCCTAAGGGTAGCACCGGGAAGGAGGTGATCCGTCGGATGGGGTCCGATCATATAGGAGCCTGAAGAGTATGGGCTCGAAGCCTAAGGGCCTCTTGTATGTACAAGGCTAAACATCGTTGATCTGGGTACCTGAAGAAGCCTATGAGGGTTTGAGCCCCCCTGAATAAGCAATGAAACAACCCCTTAATCTCATAATAAAAGGGGGCACCGGAAAATGAAGTGCTCCTCAGTCTCAACCTCCTGTAACTAGCATAACTAACAGATCCTAACTAGTCGGTCAATCTGTTGGTTTGTCTCTGCGCGAAGTCTATGAGAGTCGACTCTAAGCTAGCCTAGGAGAATGTGAAGAGCATGTGCCCAATATTGGAATGTATATTGTGGTCGAACAATGAGCCCACACCTAATCTCCAAGAGATGCTCAGCGTAAAAGGCCATCTTTGGACGTAACCCGTCGTGGGGGTTAACCCAAGTGGTCTGGATAAACTGCCTATAAATGTCATCTATGATGATCTTGTTCAACACCTGCATGGTCGGTAGCAAATGGCCAGGTGCATCCAAGTAATACGAAAAACAGAGGGAGGTGATCAATCTGAATGCCCACTGACCCTAAAAGATCTGAAACCCTGCAAACCAATCTCGAGCTCAACCTAAAGGACTAGAGAGGGCAATAGTCTTAGAAGCGCAGTAAGCCAAGTACGGGTATCGGTCTCGCCCTGTCGCTGAGTCGGCTAAGCCCTGGATGCGATGTAGGAAAGAGACCGATCCGAACATTGTCCCAAGTCGGAAGGGTCGAGCCCCAAACTCTGCTAGAATGATGTGATGAGGGACTTTCTGCTTGCATCTAATGATGTGTAGGAGGAGAAGAGTCTAGACTCTCTCAATCGATGCTCAATCAGACTCCAGTAAGGAAGGCCCCCAAACCTCTAAGCCATATAGAACAGTGGGTTGGATAAGGGAGTCCATAAGAAACATCTTGGATGAGATGTCCTGAAAATGGTGGTGGAAACATGGTCTCTCGAGAAGGGCTAAAGACCCATAACCCTTGGCAATCCCAGGCTAGAGAGTCGGTCGCAAACTGAAACGAGGCCCTGAAAACCGTACTCCCAAGTATGTGTAGGCATTGGTGATCTCAATCTCCTCCCCTCTGAAGAAGAAATGAAGGTCTATGGATTTCTTCGACCCATTGAAGATCATAACCTTGGTTTTACCTAGGTTGACCGTCAACTGTTGAAGATCGCAGAAGAGAGCAATGGCATCCAACTGTCTTTGTAATCCTGTTGGAGATGAGGCGAGGAGGACGACATCATCAGCAAAAAGCAAGATGGATATCAGAACCTGGTGGAGGAGACACCTGTCACCGTCTTGGATATGCTCGTGGAGAAAGGCCTCTAGCTCATCAATATAGATCCCAAACAAGGTGGGTGACAGGGGGCAGCCCTGTTTAACTTCGATGGTACTCATAATGAAATACGAGGGCGTCGTATTCCTTGTTTTCATCTAGTTGCCTCTTTAGTGAAAGGTTGTCCTCCTCAATTTTTGCAACCCTGTGAGTGAGTTCCCTGACCTCTCTACGAAGTGCCATGTTTGATGATTCCAGACGTTCGAGTCTCATGCTTAGACCCTGAATCATGTTGCTATCTCCTTCTCCAGAATCCTGTGAGGCTAGGTCAGTGGCAGATGCGCCCATCGTCAGAGGGGAGGGTTGGATGAATTGGATTGGTGTCATTACCAGCGGCTGGTCTGGTGAATCTCCTTGAGGCATCTGGTGTTCTTCAAACCCCCTCGACTATTCTCCTATGGTTCCCTGCTAGCTCTTACTACTCGACGGGTCTGAAACCCCCGATTAATGTTGCTCTATCTGCTACGAAGGTCAGTCTGGTTACCTTCCACTGTGTTGCGAAGAAAGAAAACCCTCGACTAAGAGAAGGAACCCTCGACTGTCTTGGGCCAACAAAATTATGCCCTGACTGTAACCTCTGCTACCCAACGGCCTCGATGAGCCTTTTCCCTTTGATATTCGACGGACTAAACCCTCGACGCGAAGGAGCCCCTGATTCTCTAACGAGATGCTACTCAACGGGATACCTGTTGTGAATAACTGCAACTCAGCGAGATACCTGACAGACTCGACGGGTTGACGAGAACCTTGTTGCTCGACCCCGACTGTCTACTCACAAAGGAGCCCAAGATTCAATTCGACGAGTCAACGGGAATCCTGCTGCGAACACTAGATATTTACGCGACGGGATTCTTGCTCGACCCCATCCGGCGAATACCAACAAGTGTCTACTTGCGAAGGAGCTCGACCCTGACTTTCTACTCGTAAAGGAGCTCAACCCCTACCTGCGACTGGCAGTTGCATGAGTCTATACAAAGGAATCTGTCAACAAAAGGAGAGTATCTTGGTTTTATGGAGAACATGTTCCTCACAGACAAGGAGCACTCTAGAAAAGTTCTCCTTATCTCTCTTTTTCTCTTGGAATCTAGTGTGCACCACTTGGGAGGGAGATTTTATTGGATGCTTTGTCTCTTGTTTATGGTTGGATGGTGAATTAGGGTTTCCTCATGCATGCAATTGGCTTAGTAAGTCTTCTTTGTTCAAGTTTCTTGCTTTTGTGTGGTATATCTTTGGTAAATGCTCTTTTAAAGGCTTAATTGTTGCATGTACCTTGTATGCTTGAAACCCTAGGAGGGATTAAGAGGATTTATCCCCCTCCCTACTTTCAATTATCATTAGTTGTTGAAGCATTAAGATAATTATTCTAGGGCTTAATGTCAATTGGGTTTAGCCTAAGTGGTTTGTGTTGAGGAGTGTTTTCCCCCCTACCCAGGTTCAATTCTGCAAGTGACATGTTCAGCTCTTAAATGAGCACGCTATCAAAAAAGCCTCGACTTTCTACAAAATCTGGTTTACCCCGGGTACCATCCTCGAAATGAGGGGAAGTGCCTGGCAAGTTTCCCCGGGAATTATTCCAAGGAAAAAATAAATTGTTCTAGGGCTTAAGAGGCTTTACACCCTAAGGTTCTTATCTTGGCTAGTTTAAGTCCTAGGGATTGAGAGGCTTCGTCCCCCAAGGGTTTGACCTAGTTCAATTTTGATCTTGTCTCTAGAGGTTAGATAAGATAAGATAATTTTATTAATGTCCAACTAATGAGCACAAAAGTAGGTCAAAGGGACTGTTGAGTACAAAGATGTCGATACAATGTGGGAGTACCGAAAGGTCTCCTATAAAATACAAGATGCAGAAAGTAAAGTGCAATAAAGTAGAGTAGTAGAACGTGAGATCTACTCTGAGTCATGAAAAACCCTTGGCCCCAAGTTCAGATACTTGCGTTGATGATGGGGTGTATCGTAGGAGAAGAAGATCCAAGGACAAGAGGGACCAAACGAAAGAAAGTAGATCTATCATGGAATGGATCCATCTCTCCTACCATCCGAGGTCGAATGAAGGAAGTTGAGTATAGTCAATTGTCCCAAGAGGGACCTAGTGGGGTGCCCAGATCCTCTGGTGTGTTGATGATTGGTAGAGGTAGTGCATCGACTAGGTCTGGGGGATCTCATCCGCCTCCTGGGAGGAGATCTGGTCCAACTATGTTACTAAAAACTCGTACGATGAGGGAAGGTCTCACGGGTCCGCATTGATCTGGAGTCCGGGGCTATGCTGATGTCGGTCTGTCTCTTAGTGCCCCTTCCTGAGGGTAGCACCGAGAAGGAGGAGGTGATCTGTCGAATAAGGTTTGGTCTAATAGGAGGCTGAAGAGTATGGGCTTGGATCTTAAGGGCCTCCTGTATGTATAAGGCTAAATATCCTTGATCCAGATACCTGAAGAAGCATGTGAGGGTTTGAGTCCCCATGAACAAGCAATAAAACTGCCCCCTGATCTCATAGTAGATGGGGCACCAGAAGATGAAGTGTTCCTCAGTCTCGACCTCCTATAGTTGGCATCGCTGACAGATCTTGTCTGGTCGATCGATATGGTGGTTCGTCTCTACCTGAAGTCTATGAGCCCACTCTAAACTGGCCTAGAGGAATGCGAAGAGCATGGACCCAGTGTCGGAATGTATACTGTGGTCAAACGATGAGCCCATCCCTAAGCTCCAAAAAATGCTCAGTATAAATGGCTATCTTTGGGTGTATCCCACCAGGGGAGTTGATCTAGGTGGATATTGGTGGCCACCCACCTGTTCCAAATTCCAACTGGCCCATCTTGACAGTTTTCAGTTCAACATGTTTCTCTATAATGGGGACATTTCTTTGTAATTGTGGGTTCTTCACTTACAGGGTTGTCCTGAAGCCCTACACAACATCCAGGTGGATATTGGTGGCCGCCCACCTATTCCAACTGGCTTATTTTGGAAGTTTTCATGTCAGTACATCTTTTTGTACTTCCGGGGTCGTTTTGGGGCTCTAAAAGTGTTTTTTGGGCTTGCCATAGTCAAAGTATAGACGGAGTCAGATTTTGACGGCATAATGTGTAGTTTTTGAAAAGACCTTTCCAACGCGCTATCACGTGTCTAAAACGGAGATCGTATGCAAAAGTTACGACCTCGAGAAGTTAATGTACTAACTTACCCCAACGGGGCCTGCATGACTTTTGGCGCTTCATCTCCTAGGGTTAGGTTTTTGGATGTCTAGGGTTTTGGCCGTCACATCTCTTCCCAGAGATAAAGCTACCACCATTCTAGCAAGTCTTGCACTCTATATTTTTACAGTCTCTGTACAGTTCTTTCATTAATAGAAATCATGTATCGTTGTATTTCTCTATCTCTGGCAATTTTTATGTGTATTTCATTGTAATATCTCTACCTTCATTTCGTTCCAAAAATAATCTGGATCAGGGGTTAGCCCAAGTATCTGGCTAAACTACCTATAAATGTCATCTCTGATGATTCTGTTCAACACCTATCTGGTCGGTAGGGGATGGTGGAGTGCATCCAAGGAAAACCGAAACGGAGGGAGGCAATCAAACTGAATTCCCACGAACCCTGGAAGATTTGAAACCCTTGCAAGACAACCTCGAGCCCGACCCAATGGGATAGAGAGGGCAATGGTCTCAAAAGAGAAGTAAGCCAAGTACGGGTACCGTTCTCACCCCGTCGTTGAGTCAACTAAGCCCCGAATGCGATGTAGAAAGGAGACTAGTCCAAAGACTGCCTCAAGCCAGAAGGGCCAAGCCCCAAACTCTGCTAGGATGATGTGCTGAGGAACTATATGCTTGCATTTAATGATGCATCGAAGGAGAAGGGTTTGGACTCCCTCAAATGAGGCCTAGTCAGACTCTAGTAAGGAAGGCCCCCAGATCTCTGAGCCATATAGAGGAAAAACAACACCTAAGGTTTATGAGGCTATATGCCCTCGGGTTTGTTT
The DNA here is from genome assembly GCA_010110895.2 of Picea sitchensis. Taxonomy (NCBI): domain Eukaryota; kingdom Viridiplantae; phylum Streptophyta; class Pinopsida; order Pinales; family Pinaceae; genus Picea; species Picea sitchensis. The sequence continues at coordinate 77,242 of SNQJ01S0014027.1, forward strand.
TAAGAAGTTGAAGCTAGGGCTTATGAAGCTATATGCCCTAGCTTGATCTTCACACATCTTGCACCTAGAAATTTTAGTGGTGTGTTGCTTGACTCCATTTCCCAAGAAAGAGAAACAACACTCTTTCTAGTTGAATGCAGGCAATGGTTAAAACCATAGTTAGATTTAAACTCTCTCTCAAAACACTCTTAAATTGAATTCATGACATCAATTTCAAGATAATTGTACTCTAACGCTTTGTATAATCATTCGTTTACTTGCTGCTGTCATAAAAAAAATTCTACAGCCATTAGGGCTGCAAATGTTTTGCTGCAAATTTTCTTAATATTGTGGCAAAACTTGCCCAGAAAATTGTCTTAGCAATTGGATATTGTTTCCCTTGTTGCAAGCTAAATTTAGAGAGTAAATTGCTAATTTTCTAGGTTGTATTTCTTATTGTTGTTATAAATCTTTCATTGCTGATATAAATTGGTTGACTGCTGCAAATTTACAACAGCAATAGGCTTTACTAATCAGCTAGTGTCTAAAGATGATTGGTATGCTATATAACTTGATAATTGATGATTTTATGCATTGAAAACTTTGTTGTCTAGTACAAGTTGCCCAATTACATCGTTCAAACCAATTTGTCGCTTCACCTTTCCTAGACCTAGCTTGACCATCTAAGTGACCAAGATAGGGGGTTGTAGGCTTGGCTAATCTTGCTATTTGATCCCTTGAAGTCACTAGGGAAGCGTCCCTTATGTTGAACCTTTCTCTGTCACTAAAAAGAGGGAAGTATCTGCTTAGGTAACAGTGGTATATACTTCCAATTGTTACACAAGATTGGTATCTTGTGAAAGCTTTGCACAAGTACAAATACTTATAGGCTAAGTTGCAGGAAACGCCCCCCCCCCCCCCCCCCCCGGTTTCCTGCCCTAAAAAGGTACGAAACTCCGAAACCGGTACAGTACGGCCAGGAAACGTCGTCGGCCGAACAGTCAAATATATTTTTTTTCGCATTTTCTATGTTTTTCTTGCATCATTATTGCATTTTTTTCCATCATTATGTTTTTCTTGCAATATAATGTCTTATTTTTAAAAAAACTATATATACATATGGTTTTTTTTTTTTATATATACGGCGTTTCCCCTAACGTTTCCATTTTTTGGGGGCCTATTTCGTACCATCCCGGTTTCGGAAACTTGGAAACGTTTCCCCGTTTCGTGCAACTTAGCTTATAGGGAATTCAGAAAAGCTCATTACGCACCCCCCGGTTTCCTGCCCCGAAACAGTACAAAACTCCGAAACTGGTATGGTACGGCCAAGAAACGTTGTCGGCCGTACCGTACGGCCAACGTTTCGGGTGTCTTTGAAGCGAAATAAAAAAAAAGGGGGGGCCATGGGGCCCCCAAATAGTGAAATATATATATTGTTTTGCATTTTCTATGTTTTTCTTGCATCATTATGTTTTTCTTGCAATATAATGTCTTATTTTAAAAAAAACTATATATACGTATGTATGTTTTTTAATTTTTTTATATACGGCGTTTCCCCGGACGTTTCCATTTTTTGGGGGCCTGTTTCGTACTGTCCCGGTTTCGGAAACTTGGAAACGTTTCCCCGTTTCGTGCAACTTAGCTTATAGGGAGTTCAGAAAACCTCATTAGGTTGCGTTGCCACAAGAGGACTTTGACATGGAGGACATTGGACTATTGCACTATTTCTCGGGTTTAGAGGTATGGCAAGGTACAAGTGAAGTTTTCCTTGGGCAAGAAAAATATACAATTGAGATCCTAAAAAAATCCACTTGATGGATTGTAAACTCATGACCACTCCTATGATAATTGATTTTAGGTTTATGTGGTGGGAGTGGTTTGTAGAGTTGCTCGAAAAGTCCACAGTCGTCATTTTGATTTTTGTCAACGTTTTGGATCACTAGCTGGATCCATCGTCAGGACTTAGATTCGAATTTGCTAGATCCTTCGATTTATAGACAATTAATTGGATCCTTGATGTATCTAGTTAACACTAAACCTGATATATGTTTTGCAGTGAACACCTTGAACCAATTCATCGTTAAGACGAGGCAAATTCACTAAATAGCTGCAAAACATGTGCTCCAATATTTGAAGAACACGGTACACTATGGTATGAGACATGTAGAAGATGGTAAGTTGATGTTCATGGATTCATTGATTCCGATTGGGTAGGAGATGCAGGTGATAGGAAGAACATGTTAGGATGTGGCTTCAATTTGACTTAGGAGATAATTTTCGATTTAGCAGGAAGCAGGCTTCAATAGCATTGAGTTCAGCAAAGGCCTAGTACATGGCAGCTGGAACTGCTAATATTAGAGCCATCTGGCTTTGCAATTTGATTGCAGAACTGATAGGTGCGATGTTGGAGGAAGGTTGTTGGGAGCAAGGGTTGGAATGGGAAGTGCAATTTTCAAAAAGCTTCCAGCAGTGGGGTGTTTCAGAAGTGTTTTTTATATAATACATATTTCAATATATTTTGATGCATATATATTCAAAAAAACATGCATAGCGCTGAATCAACTACAAAAAACATGAAAACATAGATTTAAAAGATGATCACTAAAGCATCAAATATTTAATACACATATAACATCAATCATCTAGTAGTTATAACTAATAACATTGTCATGAAATGATCAATCATCAAGCGCAACATCAACCTTCAAGTTTCAACATATAAAATTTGTCATTAACAAATTGTAATGGATGACATCAACCACGAAATGAAACAAAGCATCATATTCATTACCAAAGAGTTGTAAGATTCAATCAACACCTCAAAGGTAGGTTCAAAGTTCAAAGTTCAAACTTAAGTTGTTGTCCGGCATTTCAATTGCTTAAATTGCTTTCATTAAATTATCAACCAGGGATGATCGTAAGCTTGTGATGATGCTGGCAAAATATATGCAGGCAACTAATCCTAAGCTAAGCAAACTCAATCAAATTCTAAATTTTTCAACCCTTACTAGTCACGGTTCCACTGGTAGAAAATCAGGCTGCAAGGTGAAGTATGCATTGTATGCCCCTTGCAACAGTACTCTGTCAACCTAATGAGGTTAGGGGCTGAAAAGAAAGTTTAAATCACACATGCAAGAAATAAAGACTTTGACAGAAAGTAAATCCTAATTCTTTCATTCCTAACTTATCATTGCTCCAATGGTAGATGATCAGGTTGCAAGGTGAATTATGCTACAATGAATGTAGCTCCTTACAACAATACTCTGTCAGCATATGAAATTAAAGGAATTGGAAAGAGGTTTCTAAACACACTTACATAAGGTAAATCCTATCTCTTTCAATCCTAAGCTATCATTGCTCAAATGGTAGTAGATCAGGTTGCAAGGTGAAATATGCTACAATGAATGCAGTTCCTTACAACAATACTCTGTCAACATGCGAAATTAAAGGATTGAAAAGAGGGTTTTAATCACACTTGCATAAAGAAAAATTAAGCAAAAAATAAAGAAGAGAAGAAACAAAGTTCTACTATGATCTATTTGGAGTGAGCTCAATTCTCCCAAGAACAAAGTAACACACTAAATTCACTAAATTAAAGCATTCTACATCTAAAACTAGAGAATGGAAATTGATGTGAGAAGAGGCTTTATTCTATTCCATCATAAGTTGGACACAATGCTCCAAGAGTTCTCCCCTTTGGAATGGAAGAGGCACTCCTATTTATACAAAAACTAAGATAACTATCAATGAATTCAAATCCACAAATCTCTCCTAGATCCACAAATGTCTCGTGTGGTTACAACCATGTGCTAAGACCTAGCAAGTAATATCTCTACAAATCTTCTCACAAATCTCTCTTCCATGATTCTTCTCCATCTAAGATACTTGAGTGAATCTCCAAATCTTCATCAAATCTTCAAGGGGTTGAAGAGGAAATTCGAATTTGAGGCTTGATGGTCAAATATGACTTGGTTGGAGTCTTTAAATACCCTTGTAAACATCATAGAACTCATCCCACTTTGATATATAAGTGAAAACATGTTATTTTTCCAATATTTAATCATAAACTCACTCAAAATACTAAAATGAATGCTTTGGAAATAATAGGTCTAAACCCATATGTAATCATGAAAATGGTCTTAATGTAAGGTTGTGGGAAAGCAGAATATGGTGAAAAGTGAAGGGAATATGGTTAAAAGTGAAGGGAAAGGTGTGTAGAAAGGTGGTATTTTGGTGACCCAACAGTTGCCATATACTAAAGACAAAGTACTAAGTTCTATAGACTACTTTTAAACATGAAAAAGAAAAAGAGATCTAGTATCTACCATAGTCTTAAAAATCGGGCCATATGGACTCGGACTCGGTTGAGTTGACCAAGTTTCCCCCTAACCAAGTCAACGCGGCCCTCTGTTCGGTTCAGGGAACCGGTTTACTAAAATGGCCTAGTCAAGGCATGACTCGACCCATTTGATACCAAACCGAACCAAGTCGACCAAGTCCATACTTACACAGGCGAGTTGGTCAGGAACCCCACCACGACTCATTGTTCATGAAAAATCAATTTTTAAAAAATAAACTAAAACCTAATTTTGAGCAACCTAAACCCTACCAAACATGGCACATGCAAGCACTAGCTATGCAACTCATGTTTTTGCTAGTACTAATACTACAATTACAAATGTCATTGAGGAATCCAAGAAGTCCAATGACTCTGAGCCAAAGGATGATTTTGTAATTCATGTTGAGTATCCCATTTCTAGCAATGGTGATGAGTTGGATGATTGATCATGTTGATCAATGATTTGTACTATATACTATTTATTTAGTAGGTTGGTAGCTTGTAGCATGTTTTATGGACTCTAGAGGCCATTTAGAGCCTCATTGATCATGTATTTTGTTTCTGATATGTACTACCCTCCATGCCATTTTGACATATTCACCTTTCCATGGTATATACATGAGTAAACTTTGCATATTTTGTCTCTAACGGTTTGGAATCTTTAAAATATTTTTTTCATTAAAATTTAAATATTTAATATATTTTTTAGTAAACCAAGTCATTAAAATAAGATCAGTTTAAGTCATTAATACCGAGTCCAAGTCCGAGTTTTAAAACATTGGTATCTACTAAACTTCCCTCTTGCCGCGAAAAACTTCTAGTTTCCTTTCCCATGATCTATGAAGAAGAGGAGCAAGAGTAGCTGTAAGTGTTCATGGAACATGACCAGCAGCTACACGGCCCCCATGCAACGGTGGACATTGTGAAGCTAAAGGCAAAGCTCGTAAATCTAGAAACCTGCTAGTGGATGGGGGTGGCATGTTTGCTCTATGAATTTGAGCACCATCATGATCACCCAAAAGTTCAACTTCCAAGTGCTCTAACAGTATGGCTCCATCCTCCAAATTAGTCTCCTTTGGATTTTTGTCCCAAGTCACATATGTTCTATCATTCTTTCTCGCCTCACAATAATGGGTCAACAACCTAAGTTGTAGTGCACATAAACCAAACTTTCTGCCCAATCTACATTCAGGTTGGTTCTTTTCATGATGTGGATGAAGTAATATGTGCTTCAACACCTCTCTACAAAAGAAGTGTTAACAACCTGTGAAAGCACCCTCACCGCCAATTTATGCAAATGTGTGGTAGAGGAGCCATATATGTTCCACCAATCGATAAGATTCAACCTATCTCAATCTTTAGTTGCATGCAGGTTAGCAAAGACTCCATGTTCGTTGATGTACTTGCTCAAATTGGCTTCGACAACACTCTTCATCACAAACCAACTTGTTTAATGCAAACATATACCCATTTTGTACCTCTAGATTGTAAGTTTTAAACCTACGAAGTAAAGCAATGCATATAGATTCTTAAGCAATACAGAAATTAATCAATGGCTCATACACAGAGTACACAGAGATTTTTTACCGAAAACCCTCAACCGAGAAAACCTTTCTTATTTTCATTATATCAAATTTCACCATTCGCCATACAATATATACAATGTTTTTAGGTATTCCTTAGATACCAAAACACTAATCCCTTAATCCGGGATTAATTTACAAATCAGCTAAAAATAGCAAAATCCGTCGTCAGACGCAGTTGTCGTATCTGACGCACCCACACACACACACATGCAAAGAATATAACACATACCCAACATTCTCCCACTTGTTGTTTTTTTTTGCATCCAGGGGTCCAGGGGATTATATAGTCAACAATCCATGGCAGCAATGCCCATTGTTACTCTACACCAAGAGAACTTTTCTGTGCTCACGGACTTTGTCAATGAATCTGCAGCATTCTTCAAAGTGTCAACCTTTTCCAGCAACACCTTCTTTTCCTCAACCATGTCTCTCACAAAGTGATACTGAACATCAATATGCTTTGTCTTCGAATGATAAGGTGGGTTTTTTGCCAG
>SNQJ01S0014027.1:87367-99537 GCA_010110895.2 Picea sitchensis
TCAACCGGGAAAACCTTTCTTATTTTCATTATATCGAATTTCACCATTCGCCATACAATATATACAATGTTTTTAGGTATTCCGTAGATACCAAAACCCTAATCCCTTAATCCGAGATTAATTTACAAATCAACTAAAAATAGAAAAATCCGCTAAAAATAGCAAAAACCGCCCAAAAAAAAATTTCGGGGCGCTGCCCCGAACGCTGTGCGTAACCAGGGGGGGCATACCTGCCCCCCCCTGGGACCCCCCTAGGAAAGCGCCTGACGCACACGGCAGAGCTCTAGGTGAAGGGATCGTCAGACGCAGTTGTCGTATCTGACGCACCCACACACACACACATGCAAAGAATATAACACATACCCAACATAGATCTATGTGTGGTTTTCTTTTAAACCCACCCCCAGGTGTTGGTTGGGCTAACCAAGATGGAGAATAATATTTGGGTGTAAGGACATATGCTAGGGCATGGAGTGGAACCATAATTTTTAAACTCAGACTCCGACTTCGACTCAGACTCAGATTGACTCGAACCGATCTTATTTCGATGACTCAATTCACCAAAAAATACATTAAATAATTAAATTTTAATAAAAAAAAATATTTTAAAGATTCCAAACCGTTAGAGACAAAATATGCAAAGTTTGCTCATTTATGTACACCATGTAAGGGTGTATATATCAAAATGACACTGAGTGCAATACATATCAGAAACAAAATACATGATCAATGAGGCTCTAAATGGCCTCTAGAGTCCATAAAACATGCTACAATTACAAGCTATTGGTCTACTACATATCATTAATCAACATGATCAATCATTAGGGACATCTACTCCAGAAGTAGTAGCATGAGTTGGTCGAGTTGCACGACTAGTGTTTGCATGTGCCATGCTTGGTGCTTCGCTTACTCCGGCTCCTAGTGGATCTGAATCCAAACCCAAGCCCAAGTCATCAATATCAAAATCAAGATCAAACTCTGTTGGGAGAGACTCCTCTACCCATTTTTAAGTTGGATCAATTGTTAGTTTTCTTAATCCTAGATCTCCTCTCTAATTCCAATAAAAAAAAATTATACCCAGATGCATGCATAGAAAACGATAAATTCCAGATCTGATTTTTATGAACAAAAATACACTAAGCTTATTAACAGCACATGCACAGCGGAAAATAGAAAACCAATCACACACATTGACACGCAGAATTTTGAGTAAACACCCCTGGAAAACCCTGAAGAGAAAACCAACAAATGAGAGTTTTATTGATTAGACCCATAGAGAATCTGGAAAATCTGGAAAATCATGCTGCAAAAATCTGCACAAAATTATGCCTTGGAAATCGTGCACAACCAGAATAGTGCCCTTTCAAATCTTCCTCGATTTGCATGCAGATCTGCCTTGGGAAGTGTGCCCAACTCGTACATTGTCATGTTGTTGTTCTCTATTGTACGACTGCCTTGGAAATCGTGCCCTCCTTGTTTTGGAATTAGCGCCCCTTTCCTTTGTTTGCCTTGCAATTTTTATTTCCTACAATCTTTTCTCTCCTCTTCACCTCTCCAACTCTCACCTGTCTCAATGAATCGAATTTTCCTCTCTTAGGCTTCTTTAATCATAATATCTCCAACCTCGTAATCTTCACCCCGATCTACGGACCAGATCGATTTAAATCAACAGTCACAATATAATCTAAAGTTCACTTTTATTTACTTTATGAACTTTAGCTATGCCATCATTAATTAATAATCAACTAATGTGCTTTTTATAAAAGTCACTTTATAAAAAACAAAGTAAGCCTAAGAAAGTTGTCAAACGACTTTTACATGCTTCGACTCTGACCCAATGCAGAAGCACCTGTCCAAGCTACAATATTTTAACACTCCCTCTTAGCGAGGAAGGTGTTCTACACCACCCCCAACTTAACTCTGAAGAACACGAACTTCCCCTTTAACAAAGCTTTCGTGAGGATGTCCACAACCTGCTCATATGTAGAAATGTACTGAAACTTCACAGCTCCTCTCTGAACATAGTCCCGGATGAAGTGATACATGATCTCGATATGCTTCAACCTGTCATGGAACACTTTATTCTCCGAGAGTTTAATGCAACTCTAATTATCACAGTGAATGATGGTCGGCTGCAACTTTTGACCAAATAACCTAATGACTAACTTGCGAAGCCATATGGCCCCACAACTCCCCTGACTGGCTACCATATACTCTGCCTCTACAAAGCTCAATAACATTGACTTTTGCTTCCTGCTGAACCAAGACACAATTGTTGATCCCAAGCTAAAGCAGCACCCTGAGGTGCTTTTCCTGTCAACTGCACTGCCTTCCCAATCTGAGTCTTTGTAGCCTATCAATCTGACTCCATCCTCCTGAACATAGCACAGTCCATAATCTACCATACCTCGTAGGTACTTAAGAACATGTTTTGCTGCCACCCAGTGCACCCTCCTCAACTCAACCATGAACTGACTAAGGGTGTTGATAGCAAAATAGATATTCGGTCTAGTGTTGACCAGATACATCAAAGAACCAATCAACTGTCGATACAAGGTGGGATAAACCAACTCAGACTCAAAAGCATCCAACTTCTTCACGTTGATTGTCATAGGCGTATACATAGGCCTGCAATTTGTCATTTCAAATCTCCTCAAGATATCCCTTGCATATTTTCCCTGTCCCAGAAAAATTTGACATTTCCTCTACCACAACCTCCAATCCCATAAAGTAATGCATCAACCAGATGTCCTTCATCTCAAACTCTGAAACAAGATCTCGCTTGCACTCCTCGATGAGCTTCTCTAACCCGGTAATAAATAGATCATCCACATATAAAACAAGAATGAGAGGATCCTCACCAGCCAAAATGTAATAAAGGTTGGGGTCTGCCTCACTCTTCATAAAGCCCATCTGTTGCAAGTAGTTATCGATCCTTGAATACCAAGCTCTGGGAACCTGCTTGAGCCCATATAATGTGTTCTTCAATCTACATACATGGGACTCTCTCCCATGCACCTCAAAGCCCTGAGGTTGCTCGATGTACACCTCCTCTTCAATGATCCTATTCAGAAATGTGGTCTTTACATCCATCTGATGTATCCTCCACCCCATCTTTGTTGCAATAGAAATGGCTGCCCTGATAGAAGTGTACCTGGCAACTAGTGCGAAGGTCTCCTCATAATCAACTCCCTCTATCTTTGAGAACCCTCTCGCCACAAACCTCGCTTTCTATATCTCCACACTACCATCTGCCACATGCTTGATCTTATAGATCCACTTTGAACTGACCACAGATTTCCCCTCTGGTCTCGGCACTATATCCCATACATCATTCTTCATGATGGAGGAATACTCCTCCACCATGGCATCCCGCCACACCTATCGCTTTGAAGCCTCTTCAAAGCTGGAAGGCTTGAAATAAATAATGTCGCACATGAGTGCCATATAACTGGAATACTTCTGCGATGGCTTGCTCTCCCTGAAAGTCTTCTTAGGAGCCTCCACATGCTCCTGAGCATCTCTCAAGATCTGTTGAAGCCATTTTGGCTTCTTCTTTCCTGAAGTAGTAGTGACCTCCTTTGTGGAAGGAGCCTCCTACTCCTCCTAATCTGAAGACTAAGGACCTACATCATGTGATGTAGATTTTTCCTCAACCGTCGAAGCCTCCTACTCTGTTGTCTCTGCTGGAGGTGAATCATGTGACCTCCTAAAGGCCCTATCCTCCTCGAACTTCACATTCCACCTCACAATTGTTTTCCTCAGTGCAGGAATATAGATCCAATGGGCCTTTGAAATCTCACTGTAACCAACTAATATGCCTTTCTCTGCAGTGGGCTCCAGCTTCATCCTCTTCCCTGAAGGGATATGAGAATATAAAAGACATCCAAAAATCCAAAAGTGCCCAATCTCAAGCTTTCTTCCAATGAAAGCCTCCTCAGGAGTCTTGCTCCACAACACCTTATGAGGACTCATGTTCTGAATGTAGACTATTGTATTGTTGTTATTGCATGCCTCTGCCCAAAGGAACACAGGTAGATCATGGTCATGTAGCATAGCCTTCGCAGCCCCGATGATGGCCATGTTGTTTCTATACAACCCCATTTTGTTGTGGGTTGTACGAAATTGTCAACTCCCTCTTGATTCTTGCTCGTGTATAGAAGCTCTTGAAATCATTGGAGGTATACTCGCCTCCATTGTCAGATCTCCTGTTTGATTTTCCACAAGAGCCTTAAACTCTTGAAATCACTTGAAGACCTCATCCTTGGTCTTCAAGAAGAAGATCCAGGTCTTCCTAGAGAAATCATCTATAAATGTAACATAGTAACGATACCAACTAAAGGACACAACTAACATTTGCCCACACACATCTGAATGTATCAGATCCAAGATCCCCTTGGATCTGTTCTCACTGCTTGGAAATGCAGTTTTGGAATACTTCCCAAGTGCACATCCTTTGCACACACCCTGATGCTCCACACTGAATTTTGGTAAACCTGTCACGATCTCCTTCAGCACATTAAAAGCCCCTTGGTGCAAGTTTGTCATCCTCCTGTGTCATAATTCACACTAGTCACTGCTACTATTGTGAATCAATGCCTGAGGTGGCTGAAACATGAGCCTATATAGCTTCCCATGCCTAATCCCAATCACTTTAGTTGTCCTGGAACTGGATCCTCTAGGATGGATGACTACTTTTCCATCTCGAAAAGCAACCTCATACCCTCTATCCTCTATAGCTAAAGTTGAGATCAGGTTCTTTGCCAACCCTGGAACATACAACACCTCCTTCACTCTCATCGACTGTTGAGACTCCCTCTGAAACGAGATTGTTCCTTGGCCAACTACTTTGACCTTGGAATCATCACCAAGCTCGATATCAAGATCTAAATCACTCTCTGATTGATCTGTGGAGTAGTCTCGTACTCATGTCATATGACTGGAAGCACCACTGTCAATGTACCACACATTGGTGGATACTGAACTCGACGAGAGGCATGCCACTAATGAGAACTCTTTCTCAAACTTGGCGGAAAACTCATTCACCTCTACTGAAGCTGCAACCTGTGACTTCTTCTTATTTGGACACTGACTTGCATAGTGCCCTAGATTGTTGCATGCAATGCACTTGACCTTGCTCATGCTTCTCTTCTTCTCACCCTCTGAGGTAGCTCCACCACTGGAGCTTTTCTTGGCCCTACGTTTTCCCTTTCCTATAAGAGCAACATTTTCCTCATCATCACCTTGTAGTTGTCCTACATGATTAGATCCCAATCTCATCTCCTCCTGCATGAAATCACCCCATAATCTTTCCCAGTTGGGGAGATTCTCTCTAGCAACAATTCCATGGACAAAGGCATCCCATGGTTTAGAAAAAACTTTCAACGCTATTCTAACCAATTCTTGATCATCACCTTTTCCCCAATAACAGCCAACTCATCGCGGATTTGTGTGATTTTAGTGAGATAGGATGTAACTATATCACATCTGGACATCTTCATGCTGTGAAGCTTCTCTCTTAACACCATTTTCCTGCTTTGGTTGCCACTTTGATAAAGTTTTGTCATGGAATCCCACATCTCATAGGCATTCTTCTTCTCGGTCACATTAGGGATGATATGATCCTTTACAGCATCTAAGACGATTCTTTTGGTTTTCACATTCTTCTTGTTGTAAGTAGCCAAAAGCAGTGCATCCGTAGGAACAGTCTAGGTTTTCTCAACAATATCCCAGAGCTCATTTTCCTCTAACAGCAATTCAATTGTTTCTTTTCAGGGGCTGAAGTTTGATGCCCCCTCCAACCAGTACTCGAATCTCAAACCAATAGCCATCTTCCCTACATGATCGATAAACTGAGCCCACAACCTCCTAGTGAAAACTAACCTGCAAATCTCTACAGATCCCTGTGCCAAAGTCTTTGGTTTTCTTTCAGAGATGAAGCTCTGATACCATGTTAGTTTTCTTAAGCCCAGATCTAATCTCTAATTCCAATAAAAACAATTTATCCCTAGATTCATGCACACAAAACGATAAATTCCAGATCTGATTTTTATAAACAGAAATACATTGAGCTTATTAACAACACATGCACAGTGGAAAATAGAAAGCCAATCACACACATTGACACACAGAATTTTGGGTAAACACCCCTGGAAAAACCCCGAAGGGAAAACCAACAAAGGAGAGTTTTATTTATTCGGCCCACAAAGCAGAATTCTGAAAACTTATTACAGCAAATAATGAACTTGTACTTAGCGCAGAAATCTTGAAAATTGTGCCACAAAATTCCACCTTGGAAATCGTACACAACCAAAACAATGCTCTCTCAAATCTTCCTCGATTTGCATGTAGGTATGCCTTGGGAAGTGCGCCCAACCTGTACGTTGTCCTGTTATTACTCTTTACTATACGGCTGCCTTGGAAATCACGCCCTCCTCCTTGTCTTGGGATTAGCACCCGTTTCCTTTGTTGCCCTGCAATTTTTCTTTCCTGCAATATTTCTCTCCTCTTTACCTCTCCAACTCTCACCTATCTCAATGAGTCGAATTTTCCTCTCTTAGGCTTCTTTTATCATAATATCTCCAACCTCGTAATCTTAACCCTGATCTATGGACAAGATCGATTTAGATCAACGGTCACGATATAATCTAAAGTTCACTTTAATTTACTTTATAAACTTTAGCTAAGCCAACATTAATTAATGTGCTTCTGATAAAAGTCACTTTATAAAAATAAAGTAAGCCTCAAAAAGTTGTCAAACGACTTCTACATGCTTCGACTCTGAGCCAATGCAGAAGCACCTATCCAAGCTACAATATTTTAACATCAATATCATCCAACACAATGGGATTTGTATTAGGTCTTTTGTTTAATAACTAGTGGTGTCTTAACTGGAGGTTGTACTGCACAAAGACGAGATCATTTAATCGTTTTTGTTCCAAACGGTTTCTCTTCTTCGTGTGAATTCGCTCAAAGATAGACCAACTGCATTCACATCCAGAAGCATTACAAGTTTGGCTCAAGACTCGAATTGCAAACTTTTGCAATTGAGGACATTGGCTACCAAATGGCTCCCCACCAATGTTCTGCAAAGACAAAGTTAGTTCAACAAATTAGATTATGACTTCGGATAAAAAATCAAGTATTTAAAGTTTAAAGTTTAAGCAATTGAACTTAAAAAAACTTTGGAATTGCTTACTTGGTTGGTCCACATTGTTAAAATGTTGATGTGCTTGTTTCACCATAGACAATCCAATATTGTCTCCCAACCATAGGCATGTAGCCACCCCCGAGCACTTCAACCTTTGACAGAGAATGATTCTAGAAAAACCACAATATCATCAAGAAAGCACACCTTCTCCAAGGATAGCACACCAGAAAGATATCCCAAGACCACAGACCAAGAACCAATCACCATTGTAGTAGTTGCATCTCTCCTCCAGACTTGCACAACTCTTAGCTTGTATGAGAGAGTGAGTGAGTGTGTACAAATGAGCTCAAGCACCTCCTATTTATGGTGGTTCTTATCACCTGTTTGGGTCGACTTGTCCTTCTAGAAGCTAATACTTTAATATTAATTATTTTACTGAGCCGACTTGTCTTCTAGGGTTTTTACACATCCGTTTAGGATTTCTCTGGCTTCCGGAATATTCTATTCTAGTCAAAGGTTACACATGGAGGTTAATACCTCCTGCAGCAACCATAATATCAACACCCCCTCCTAGCTAGGGAGGTATTAACTGTAATGGTCTCAAACACATCCATCCATTTCACATGGTATGGGCAAGGCTCACATAGTCTTGCAAACCATTCTACAGGTGACATCATCATAGCCACACATGCTATCTCATGATCACACAAATCAAGTCACGAGCATCATCATCACTATCAGTATCATTTGGTAGCATCCTGGCATCAAAATATATCATCGTCTGCATCATCTCTTGAGGCCATACTCCATCTGAGTAATCGGGCATGATGTTGAATAAGTCATGTGTTGGACATAGAGCACTCAACAGAGTGTCTCGCATAAGTCACTCACTCAACAGAGTGATACAGGGACCATTCCTCCTATCCTGGTCACTGCCTATGACATAGGAAGAATGACTGTCCCAATAGATGTTGAAAGCCATGCCATGGGCTACAAAGACCATTCTTCCCACTCTGGTCACTACTGTGAACTCAGGAAGAATGACTGTCCTGGACCATTTTCCCCCCTCTGGCCACCACTGTGAACTCAGGGAAAATGTTTGCCATGTACCAATCGCCCCACTCTGGTCACTATTGTGAATTCTGGAATTGGCTCAACGTGTTCACAGAAAAGCAAATGTCTGGTCGGGTATTAACCAAATTCATCAATGAGCCAATCAACTGTCGGTACAGGGACGAGTCTACTGGATCGGAATCAGAGTCTCTCAGCTTCTTCAAATATGTCACCATGGGAGTTGCCATGTATTTGCAATCCATCATTCCAAACTTCTTAAGGATCTTTACAACATACTTCCCTTGCCCCAGGAATATTTCACCGCGCTTCTGCCATATTTCTAATCCCAAATAATAATGCATGAGACCAAGATCCTTCATATCGAATTCAGAGGCTAACTCCCTCTTACATTGATGATGATGATGATGATGATTAACGTCCACTAAGACCGAATTGGTCTATTGGAGGCTTTGCACCTGTCAGAAACAAATCATCAACATATAGTAGCAGGATCACAGGTGCATCATTCACAACCTTGTAATAAAGGTTTGAATCAGCATAGCTCTTGGAAAATCCAAGTCTTGTCAAGTAACTATCAATTTGTGCATACCAAGCTCTTGGAGCTTGCTTGAGTCCATACAAGGCCTTCTTTAATCTACATACATGGGTTTCTCTCGGGTGTGCCTCAAAACCTTGAGGTTCTTCTATGTATACTTCTTCATCAATTGCTCCATTGAGAAAAGTGATCTTTACATCCATCTGATGTAAACTCCAACCCATGGATGTTGCAAGAGATATGATGGCTCTAATAGATGTGTATCTGGCAACTGGAGGAAACATCTCATCATAGTCTTCTCCCTCATGCTGGGAGAACCCTCTAGCCACGAATCTTGCCTTGTATTTATCGATACTCCCATCTATCGCATGCTTTATCTTGTAAACCCATTTTGAAGTGACTACAGACTTTCCTTCATGTCTAGGCACAATTTCCCATATATCATTTTTCATGATGGATTGATATTCTTCCAGCAAAGCTTCCTTCCATTATTTCTTCTTGACTGCTTCTTCAAAGGTGGAAGGTTCTACATTGACAAGACTTGTCATGAGTGTCACAAAACTAGAGAATCTTTTGGGCCTTTTGCTTTCCTTGAAGGTGCCACTGGGAGTTTTGTGTCTTTCTATTTCTTGTAGGGTGGATTCGAGCCATGTTGGTCGTTTTTTGGTCTCAAGTACAATAACTAGTTCCACAAATTCAAGTGGTTGTTCTGGTTCTTCATTGGGATGTTCTGGAGAACATGCGGTTTCTTCCTTGGGACCTTCATGTTCTTCTTCATTGTTGGAATCCATGGAATCTTCTATAGATTTCCTAAAGGCAATCTTTTCATCAAAAGTCACATCTCTGTTGATTTCAACCTTTTGTTGACCTTGAATATAGATTCTGTAAGGCTTTTGATGACTCACTATATCCAACGAATATGCCCTTCTTTCTTGAAGGTTCTAACTTCTTTCTTTTGTCCTTGGGAACATGAATATAGACAGGACAACCAAAAATCATCAAGTGTTCAACACTTGGCTTCTTTTCGGAGAAAGCTTCTTCTGGAGTCATGTTCTTCAATATACAATGAGGACTTCTATTTTGAACATATACCGTTGTCATAGTTGCTTCTCCCTATAGAAACATGGATAGATTTTGGTCATTCATCATTGCCTTAAGAGATTCTTCAATGGATTGATTCTTTCTTTCTGCCACACCATTCTGTTGAGGATTATGTGGGACAATTAGCTCGCTCCTAATCCCTACTACTTTACAAAAGGCAACGAGCTCCTTGGAGGTGTATTCTCCTCCATTATCAAATCTTAATGTCTTCATCTTCTTGTCTGTCGAGTTTTCCACTTCAACTTTGAATTCTTGGAGTTTGTTAAATACTTCATCCTTTGTCTTCAACAGGTACATCCAGGTTTTTCGTGAGAAGTCATCGATGAATGTTACATAGTAGAGAGAGCCTCCTAGAGATTTCACCGACATAGGACCACATACATCTGAGTGTATCAGATCCAAGATCTCCTTGGATCTATTCTCACTGTTTAGGAATGGCTTCTTAATATTCTTCCCAAGTGCACATCCTCTGCAAACACCTTCGTGTACTGATTGTAGTTTTTGTATGGCCACAACCATCTGCTTTAGAGATGGCAATGCTTGATAATGAAGGTGAGCATACCTTCTACGCCATAACTTGTTGAAATATTGTAACTGCAAAGAGTATTCTTATTATTATTGATATATTATTCATAGGATCAATCCCCATTGCGGATTGATCATGTCGGTTATTGTAATAGGACCAAATCCCCTTTTGCGGATTGGTCAACAGACAATTATAATAGGCAGAATAAGAAGTCGGCCCCAACAGTTAATAAGGAGACCCAGAAATATAATAAAGGTGGGTTTACCCACCCAGTTGGAGAAGTCGGCCCTGCCAGTGAAGAGACACTTCACACGTGCCAGACTTGTATAAATAAAGGAGGCTAGAGCCTCACTTGGATAAAAAACTCACTTGCTCAGTTTGAGAGACAAGTTCTGATCTGTTACCGGAAAAGGAGAGAGAGAGAGTGGTGCATATCTTGGGAGAGGACTTTCTGTTTTAGCATAGAGATCTCTTGGCATTGTATTGGCTATCTATATTAGGGAAGTTTTGCTGGGTTTTCTTCCCCTAGAGAGTTTCCCAGCATAAATATTGTGTCTCTTGTGATTGTGTATTTCTCAGTGATCTTGGATTATGCTATTGTTATCTAATGAAATGCAAACATCTATAATAATGGCTTAAACATTAACATGGTATCAGAGCCAAGCTGAAGAAAGCATATTTCGCAAGAGGAAAAACGTCACTGTTGCAATACCTGCAAATTAGGGTTTTTCAAAAGTGAATCTTTTCAGCCCTAAAACTATCTAGAAAGTTGCGCCCTCCCCTAAGGATCAATTTGGCATCATCAACGCACCTTTTCAGTGGCTAGATCTCCCGAAAAGTGAAACCCTAGTTTCACAAAGTACCAGAAAACCAGTACCAGAAGCACCAGTCCAGAAATCCGTAGGTCAGATTTGAAGGGGCAAAAGTTGGATTTTCTCAGATCCAAACACACGAGGCAGCTCGCCTCAGCCAAGCGCATCTCCTGGTAAGTTCAAATTTTGATTTTGAGCACTTTCATTTTTCGGTCATTTTCCTAGCTCCAAGTAAAGATGTCTGTAAGCATTAAGCTTGTTGACAAGTTAGAAGGAGTGGAAAACTTCCGTGCCTGGAAGTATAGGATTGGCCTCATGCTTGAAGAGAATGACCTAGCAAGATTCGTCAAGGAAGAATTACCGAAACCCGAAGATGTTGCAGAAAAGGCAAAGCATCAAAAGGACACAATAAGGGCCAAAAGAATCATTGCAGATTCAATCAAAGACCATCTAATCCCTTATGTGTCATCTAAGAAGACCCCGAAAGAAATGTTTGATGCCTTGACCAGACTATATGAAGGAAAGAACATAAACCAGAAGATGAATCTCAGAACCCAACTAAAGAATACAAGGATGCAGAAAGGAGAAATGATTCAAGAATATTTCTCCAGAATCTCAGAATTCAAAGAACAGCTAGAAGCTATTGGAGATACCATAGACGAAGACGAACTTAGAATGACGGCCCTAAATGGTCTCACAAGACCTTGGGATGCCTTCATCCAGACAATATGTGCCAGAAAGGAGAAACTGAAGTTCAACAGCCTATGGGAAGAATGCATCCAAGAAGAAACAAGAGTAACAAATTGGAAAGCGTTACTAGCAAGGGATGATGATCAAGCCCTAGCTACTCACACCAAAGGAGGAAGGCAGAAACCCTACTTCCAAAAGGAGACTCGTAAAGAGCCTCAACAATCAAATAAATTCAATCATAAAGAATCTCATCCAAGGAGATTTCAAAAGAAAGGACAACGA
>SNQJ01S0014028.1:3631-19077 GCA_010110895.2 Picea sitchensis
GTCAAAACAGATCATGATAGTCTTAAATACTTCTTGGAACAAAGACTATTTTCAAAAGAACAACAAAAATGGGTAACCAAGATATTGGGTTATGATTTGGAAATATTCTATAAAAAAGGGAAAAAAAATGTTGTGGCAGATGCACTCTCAAAAAAGGATGAATATGTTGATTCCTTTCTTTGTGCTATCTTGATCATCCAACCCAATTGGATAATAGAAGCAAGGGATGAATGAAAGAATGACAAAAAAAGTGTGGACTCTCATTTAAAGGTTGTAGCAGGATTCTAGTGCATCAGGTACATTTACATGAAAAAATGATTCACTATGGTACAAAGATCGCTTATATTTATGTAAGAACTCCCAGCTCAAACAAAAGGTACTATTGGAATTGCACACCTCTTTAGTAGGAGGGCACTTGAGGTTTTTGAAAACCTATCATAGGGTCATGAAGGAATTTTTTTGGGATGGCCTTAAAACTGATTTTCAAAGGTTTGTGGTAGAATGTTTGGTTTCCCAACAAAATAAGGTGGAAACAATTAAGACCCCAGGTCTTTTACAACCATTAGCCATCCCAAGTCAGTGTTGTGAGGAGGTTTCCATGGATTTCATCATAGGGTTACTGAAGTCTGAAGGAAAGAGTGTCATCATGGTGATTGTTGATAGACTAACCAAGTACATGCACTTTTGTGCACTCTCTCATCCCGTCAAAGCCATTACAGTTGCCACCACATTCATGGAGACAGTTCAAAAGATACATGGAATCCCAAAGATTGTTCTAAGTGATAAAGATCCCATCTTCATTGGACATTTTTGGACATAATTATTTTTTTCTTTGGGTACTTAATTGGCTCATATCTCATCCTATCATCCTCAATCTGATGGACAAACCGAGATAGTGAAAAAATGTTTGGAAGGATACCTTCGTTGCTTTGTCTCTGATAAACAAACACAATGGTTCATATGGCTACCCTTGCCAGAATGGTGGTATAACACGTCCTTTCATACTGCAACAAAAAGACACCATTTATAGCACTCTATGGATACCACCCTCCTTCCATCAATTCTTCTCTAAAATAAAAATCTAACGTTCAAGCAATGGAAGATCACATCGAGCATCAACAAAAAGTTCTCCAAATATTAAAGGAAAACCAGACCATGGCACATAATTGCATGAAACAACAAGCATATCAACATCGTAGTGAAAGAAGTTTTGAAGTAGGGGATCGAGTATTTTTAAGACTACAACCATACAAACAAATGTCCCTCAAGCAAGCCAACAAGGATAATAAATTATCACCAAAGTACTATGGCCCTTATAAGGTGTTGCAAAATATTGGTACTATGGCATACAAATTGGATTTGCCTGCATCTTCACGAGTACACCCAGTTTTCCATGTTTCATTCTTAAAGAAGGTTATAGGTGACAAGATCCCAGTTCAAACTATATTTCCAGAACTTGAAGAGGAAGGAAAAATCATATTGGAGCCTGAAGCCATCACTGACACAAGAATTTTCCAACTGATGAATAAATCCATTTCATAGTATCTCATTAAATGGAGGAAACTACCGGTTGATGATTCCACTTGGGAAGATGAGTCTTTTATACAGAAGAATCCAGAGTTACTCAAGCATTGCAGAAAACACTTGTATCAAGGGGAGGGGCATGTTAATCCCTAAATAGTGACTCATTACCCCTTAATTAGAGCATATTACATTAATAATGTTATTTTATTTATGTCGTCTTTAGTCTATTAGTTGTAATTATACTTCCTAGTCTCCTATATATACCAAGGAGACATTTTCATTTGGAATCATCTTGTATTTGGACATTTATGTGGGCATAAGGAGGTTCCCCCTCGAAGAGGCTTATTATATGAATTTCTCCCTTTTTCAAGGCGTTGAGTACTTATTCTGAGGTTTTTCTATGTTATATTGATCTTTGGTTCCTAACAATTTTTCCTTGGAGAAATTTTATAAATAAGAGCCATGGGTGCACTGAGAAACCACGATCTTCATTTTATTGTTATGCTACAATAATTCTCCCTTGAGAATCCTATTTTTTCTTTGGATCCTTCAAGCATCATTGAAATAGGCCATTCCACTCACCTCTTGAGGGAATATGCGTTGATTTTCTTCACCATTTTTCATTTTCTTCCATTGTATGAAGAGCTCTCCATTAGGGAAATCAAGATCCCTCCCAAGGAGGAAGAGGGGACTCATAAGTCCTCATTTTTGTCTGTGGTTTTTTTCCTACTAATATATTGATCCATTGGTATCATTATGTTGGTCATTGGTTGAATTTCATGGTTCTAAGTTTCTCATGCTTTCTAACTTTTATTTCTTAGTTTTTTTTAGTTTATTTCTTTGTTTATATATGTGTTTGTCTTTTTTAACCCACTCACAAACTTATGTCTTGTCTAGAATTCTCATGTAGGCAAGAAAGTGTTTTTGTTTTTCTCACCCAAGTGACGAAACCAACACAACAACTATTTTTTTCAATTTCGCGGGTTCAAGCCCTCATCCTCCAAGTTTCGTGATCGTCACCTTGCACCCCAAGTTTCGTGCTCTACATTTTGGCAAACAAATTTATCGTGGGTGTCGATCCCTAAAGTATTTTATTCCTTATGAATACAATTCCAATTGACCTCCTTTCTACACTTCACATATTTTTGATCATTTGTAACCATGGGTTTGCGAGTTCCCGGGTTGGCAAGTTCATGAAAATCTCCATATTAAAAATCACTCTCATTCGTCCTCGACATTCTCTTGCTTTTCCCAATATGCATTAAGTGTCCTTTAATGATAAAAAATGTTGTGTAGGCTCCGAAAAGATCATCATTAATGGCGGAAGGATTGAGTAATTACTCATTAAATTGCATTAAATCTCCATTTCCCAAGGGATTAAATTATCATCATGTCTTTGAAAATATTTATTTGAGGTTATTATCCAACTGAAAAAATACTCCTCTCAACCTATGGTAGCATCAATTAGACAATAGTTTTGTGTTGATACCTTAAATATATTTGGTCATGAAGACCATAACTTCCAGTGGTCAAGAGCATATTCATATTATTCCTCTCCTCCTGCACAAAGAGACGTAATTTGGGCATCTGTAATTTCTCACACTAGGTGTGTTCCTCAGGTTTTTTACTGTAAATAACGTGTTGCATGGTGTGTGTAGATGTATGTGCCAAGTCAAATAATTATACGGCTCCAAGATCATTCTGTGATTTCCCTTTCACTAGATGTTTTTCACAAGATGTTTAAGTTTCCAAAGTTGACACTCACTTTCAAAGGAAAAGACTTCATATATTTTTTGAAGAAACGTAACAATGGGCTTGACCTCCTTCTTGAATATTTGGAGATTCATGCATCTATCCCATAAGACATTACTAGAATCTAGGTTGAGTCTTTTAAAAACCCCTAATGATAAATTTCATGGTTGTTTACTAGGTGGACAGGTTAGGAAAGCATTGCTTCTATCTCTCTCATGATTTTGTATATTCTATATTTTACAGTGCAAGAACCAGACATACTTGATTGGGGAAAATTGATTTCTATTGAAATCTCATCCTAGTTATCACACTATAAAAGGAAAAAAAGTATTTACCGCTTCTTATATGATATTCACTATTGTGTATTTTTGTCAATTCCCAAACTTAACCATAAGTAATAGGGTGAATCGTGAAATAGATACAAATAACTTTTTTTACTAGGAACTATAGAGACATAAGACACCTTTGTATTTCTATGAATTTTATAATGATTTTTTTTTAGTCTTCAAAACATTATTTTTTGGCAAAAATACTTCAAGGAGATCTGACCAAGCTAATAGATTCTTATAGGAAAAAATAACAATAGAAAAAATGGATAATCACAGTGTCATAGGGATATTTTGTTTGAAATAAAATATTTCTTTTCTCCCGTATCATGTCTCAGACAAACTATATATATATATATATATATATATATATATATATATAGTATGTCTGGAGGAATCAACAGCTAGTTGGGCACGTGCTCACGTTACACGTGGCCGTGTTATCCAACTGCTACCACTATAACCTCCAGTTGTGCCCATGAAACCCCTTACGCGGCACACATTGTAATTCGGGGGGAGTTGAACTCGAAACCTCATGGAACTTCATTTTCACGGCATTTGCCAATTGGGCTACCCCCCCGGTGGCCTCAGACAAACTATTTATTACAAAGGTGGCAAGGCAATATAACTTCTGGCTACATTTTTTCCATGAAGAAAGGACAAAAACAATTTATTCCCTTTCCATGGAAGATTAGAGATTTCATGTTTAGAAATATAAATAAAATTGATGAATTTTAAAATCATTTCAATAATGTGAATTTAAAGTATGTTGAAAAGATAAAAGGTTTTGATGTGAACAAAATATTTGTAGAACATATGCTTTCAGTGGGATTCAATAACTAGTTCGTCCATACTATATTGAATGAAGAAGAAGAAAGTAACAACCAAAGTACTCATGTACATGATGTTGGTGACCTAGAAACATTACTCAGTAGTAATGATTTTAATAAGAAAAAGGGAAAAGGTCCGAGTGAAAGAAGTTCTAAGTCTCTAGTTGTTACTCCCAAGAATAACACATCCAGAGAAATTCTCCAATGGATCACCTAGTTAGAAAGGTTTCCAACAGTAGTTCAAGTGGATGGGGAGAGAAGAATCCTCATCATGGAAAAATTGAGAGTTCACATAAGCTCCTTGTGAGAAAGAAAAGGAAGAATTTAGTGCAATAAGAAGAGGATAATCTTATATAAAATGACATCCAAATCTTTTCTTTGGAGGATATGGAGCTAGAATTAGATATTGAGAAAATATTTCCCGTAATGGAACAACCAGAAAATATGGAAATAACAAATTTTTTTATTGGAATTCGTTGCAAATGAGACCTTTAGTGAAGAAGAATACTTCACTTTTCAAAGTTTTGTTTTTGATAAAGAGTCAAAAAATTTGATTGTATAAAAAAGTGACCAGAAGAATAAAAAGGGAAAGTCTCGCTCAGAGGTCGACCTGAAGGACATGCAACCATCCCAAATTTCCAAAATCCAAAGAGCAATCGTGGATTCTCTTGACGATTCTATTGATGGTTTAGAATATGAAAATGCTAAGTTAAAAGAACGGATCAAAGTATTCGAAAATTCTTTAATGCCACTTCCAATCCTAGAAAGTCCTTTGTCAATGGTTAAACCAACTACACCCACCATTAAGTTAAAATGGTCTTCTAGTTTACTCACAACAATCTAAAGTTATGTAGAGAAAAACATTAAAAAGAGAATGTCATTGATAACAAAATCATGGGAGGTATAAAACAATATTGTTTCTTTCGGCTCAAGGGCACATGTTTTTCATAAGTATATGCAATCTGGTTTAAAGAATGAAGAAAGTTTATAAATTGATGTTGTCTTCCCATTTGGAATAAAATTCTCAAATATGAAAGAATTGAAAAGAAGAGAAGAGGATTTTTCTTCTCCAAGTCGAATTAAACAGTTGAATTCTTCTTGGAAAGAAAAGATCAAGAATTTGAATAACATTGTCCATGCATGCAATGAAGCCATAGTAAAAATAAAATAATTGTTCAAAAGACTCATAGTGATAGATGTAACACAAATCACTGATGAGGTATAAGACCCTAAGTTAATTCTTGATTCAATGTTTATGAAAAAACAACAATTCAATGAACAAGTTGAGATATTAAATGGGTTATCAACTGAGAAATTTTATGGCATAATTGAATATAATGAAGAACAAATAAATAATTGGTTGGTTGATTATTCTATAAAAAATCAAGATATTGAGGAGGAAATACATGGAATTTGTCATGACTTAAGACGCCTGGAAGGCGAATTATTAAATATTAATATCATGCATGAAATAAATGTTGCACCAATGAAAAATTACATTGAAGATTGGTTTAAAAAGAAAACTGACAATTTGAATAAAGAAATCCAAGAAGCAACAGTTAAGATGGTTCCTATAACCGGAAATGAGGAAAATAAAAGGACAGGAACCAACAAGTGAATGAGAGAGAGACCATCATAGTAAGTTTATGTTGATCACATATTTATTTCTTTATCATTTTTTCATCCACTTACTCCGCATCTTTGACTAGAAAGGTTTAACCGAAATCTGATAACTCCTTCTGGTCTTCATTCCATGTCTTTCTACTCTATCATTGCCCACCATCTTCTTTCCACAACTTACATCTTGTTTATATTTTCTTTATGGTCCATGGGAGCCCCAATCCCAGTCCTAAGGACAAACACATTTAAATTTCAAATATTTGTAACAGACTCTATATTTTTCAGAAATCCCAAGAGAACTATTTCGGGATCAATTTTGACAGTGTTCTATAAATCGGAGTTTTGAGTGTAAACTATTTGAGATTGATCTATAATTTTATTATTTTGAGCTTTGCATGTGTTTGCTCTACTAAATTTATGTTATGCATGTATACCATTTTATTTTATTTTATGTGATCATAAATATTTAGTTTAAAATTTTTCTTATCTTTTTGAAATATATGATGTGTGAGGTTTATGGTCATCTCTTAGGAACTCTCTTTAAAAAGAAAACTTTTTATTTTACTACAATATTTATATCTCTTTGAATATCACAACGAACTTTCTCAAAGTCCTATATTATTTTGAAAATCTAGAATTCCAAGAAAATCTTGAAACAAAGAGAAGTACCACCTCTATAAAAATGCAGGGGGATTTGTATCCCCGTGAGGTTGTTTTTTTGGTCCTAACGGATTCAAGCATCAAATTTTTGGTGGCCATACTGGGGAATGACTCAATATTTGAAATCTGGTTTAGCATTTTTAAAATATAGATGACTTTTCCCTAGGATGATCAACCCCACCTGGAAATTGGATTACATAATCAAAGAAGCATATTACATCAACTATGTAATATGGTAATAATGATAGTCAAGACCGGGGAAGAATTATAAATATCTTAGCATACATTGTCCAATAAGAAGAAAGATAAATCCTTCGTAGACAAAGGAGAGACGAGCGAGAAGACCGAAGAAACGAAAGACTATCTAGAGAAGCACAAGAACAAGGTCGAGATTGAAGATGGATGAATACAAGGGATCCATTACTAGAATTATAGCAATCAAATCTGTATTCTAAGAAGTGGAAAGCATATTCTTGAAATATATCCAAACATGGCAGGAAGAAACAAACAACCACGAAGATAACCTCATGAAGAAAGAGAAGGAGGTGGAAGAAATCAAGAAGACCTAATATTTGGAAATCGAAGAAGAATAATAGATTCCCTCTTAAATATTTGAGGTGAGAAACATGACCTCCTTATTATCCCTAAAGGTACCTTGAAATAATTTCCAGAGATGAGACAATTGATGCCAAAAGACACCTTAATTTATTTCTTGATGTTTGTGATTTTAAGCATGTTGAATATGATGATGTGATGGTAAGGTTATTTATTCAAATCTTATCAGGATGAGACTATGAATGGTATAATACATTACCCACTAGGTCAATTGGCTCATTTAACGACCTCAGAGCCATATTCCTGACTATGTTTTCTCCTCCAGTTCCATATCATACCCTTCTCACTAATTTCACCCAGATTGGTTTGAGGAAGAATGAGAGAATATGATATTTTAATCTCAAGTTCAATAAAACTTTGAGTAAGGTTCCAGAAGATAAAATACCTAATGAACCAGTGATAATTGGTTGTTATAAGAATGTGATTCCCCCAAATGTAAAATATGTTATCAGAGCATCCCAGATGGATACCTTGGAGGAAGCAATGATTAAGGCCACTGAGATGGAATAAATTATGATTGAGACAAGTGATGACCCCAATATTATCCTGGAAAAAGTACAGAGGAAGCTAGGAGGCCTAAATATTGATGATCAAAGAGCCTCTATATCAATAAAGAACTAAGAGAAGAATTTGTGACCAATCCAAAATCTAATAATTGGAGGAGGATTTTGTAGGGAATTATATCAGATGTGAACGTAGAACCTGTTGCGGCACAAGAAACTAAGAAAATAATTGAAATTGCACAAATAAATAGAACCATCAGGAAAATGCAAAATGAGATAACCAGATTAAGAAGGGTGGGTAATTATGTATCAAATCATAGAATGTCGGTCCAAGAGCAAAGAACGAACCCTCCCCAAAAAAATAGAGTGAGGTTTGAAAACACTGATAATCTGCAAAGACAAAGGGTTCCTAGGAAACAAATCCCAAATGTAGTTGTTCTGGATGATGTATATGATGAGAAAATGGTTGAGAAAGGGAAAAATTATTTACCTAATGAAAGTTATGAAACTATACAGATGGATGGATGCAAGAAGTCCATGTATATATTTGAAGAAGGAGATAATGACCCTGACTCACAAGAGAATGTTTCCCAGACACGAGCATTTGTAAATAAATCCAAGAATAAAAATGATTCTAAAAAGGAAAAGGAAAAAGATAAAGAAAATGTGAATGAGAAAAAGGAAAATGAAAATGTGACAAATAGCGTTGGAAGCAAGAAGAAACACTTGATGTCAAATCCTACCCATATGAAATATAATGTTTTAGAGGACTTGACTAAGATAAGAATAACTCTTCATTTTATATAAGTGGTAAATATCCCTCAACAAAGGGAAAATATTTTGAGATTGTTGGATGATACATATGGAAGACTGGAGGTTGTTGTTATAAGTGTGAAACAAAACTAGAACACATCAACCATCAAGTTGAGAGGTAAAATCCCACATTTTTATATATCAATTGAAAATCATTATGTTGCACTTCATAATTGTTTAGTTGACATTGGCACAACCAATAATAGTATACCACTGACGATATTTGAGGCATTGGGCATGAGATGAACCAAATATTATGATATTGGTGAAAGTATATATGAAATTGATTACAGACAAGTTCCAACTTATGAAGAAATCAAATATTTTTATGCTTGGATCACGACGGCTCCCCATATTATTACAATTTTCAATATTGTTTTGGTAGACCTTCCTCCTGCATATGGAGTTCTTTTAGGAAGAGATTGGTCACCTATGGTCGGGGGATACATAATGAATGATGGAAGATGCATGATGTTTCCAGATAAATAAGGAGGAATGATTAAGGTCCCTCATGAATCTAGGAGACCCTTTTCTTTCAAAAATAAGGATAGTGAACTAATGGAATATTATATAGATGTTGGTATCTGAAACTATGCTATCCTAAACATGGAGAATATTAAAGACAAGGAGCAAATTCAAGATATGGAGAATCAAAAGAATCAATTTGAATTTTATTAGAGGATGTCATTTGATGGAGCTTGCTCAAGTTCTGAGAGTGGAATTGGAATTGTCCTTATATAACAATGAAATATTGTGCATCCACATTCTATCAGACTTGAATTTGCATGTACCAATAATGAGGCAGAATATGAAGCTTTGATTTAGGGAATGATTCTGGCATAACAAATGAAGATATAACATTTAATTTTGATAGGTGAATCCAAGTTGGTAATAAATAAATTTACCTAGAGGTATAATATTAAAAAATAAAGAATCAAGTTATATTTCAAAAGAGTTAATGAATTGATGGAAGCCCTCAACTCTTTCAACATTTATTTAATCCCAAGGGACAAAAATAAGAAGGTAGATTCATTAGCTTTGGCGACCTCACCATCAAACTCGGATGATGTTAAGAGAAAAACATATTTTCAAGTAAGAAGAATATCCTAACCTTTTGTACTTGATAATCAGGAGTATTTACAAGTATTTGAGAATGACAAAGAATTGTAATTTTTTTTGATGAATGACAATGAAGATGAGGACAATCACATAATTGTTGTCCCGAGAAATTGCATTCAATATGAGTCTCTTTTTGCAAGAGACGATCATGCTAAAAACCTCTTGGAAGAAGCATCGCTCCGAAAGGTCCAACAAACAAGAAAAATTAATATTGGAACCGATAGTTCCCCAAAATACATCAATTTTGGACTTAATTGCACAATTGACTAAGTTGATCAATATGTCACATTATTTAAAGAATATATTGATGTGTTCGCATGGATATATGATGATTTTAAGGAATATGATAAAACAATATTTCAACATATTATTCCCTTGAAAGAAGGGCCAAATCCTGTCAAGCAGAAGATAAGAATAATTAAACCCAAATTAAAACCATTGGTAAAGGTTGAATTGGGGAAATTAAATAAGGTTGGAATAATATACTCCATTAGACATTATGATTGTCTTTCAAACCCAGTGATAGTAAGAAAAAATATTGGGCAGATCCGGATGTGTGTAGATTGCGGGAATCTTAACAAATCAAGCATAAAGGATAATTATCCTTTGCCTAAAATGGAGTTTCTTCTCCAGCAAGTCACGGGATCAGCCTACATGTCCATGTTAAATGGTTTTAATGGGTCTAATCAGATCTTGGTTGTTGAAGTAGATAGAGAAAAGACAACTTTCATAACACCTTGGGAGACATATGCATATGCTTGGATTCCCTTTGGTTTAAAAAATGCAGGAGCTGCATTTTAGAGGGTTATGGATCATGATTTTGACGAGTTGATAGAAAATATCATGGTGGATTATCAAGATGACTTAACCATACACTAAAAAAAAAGGAGCGATCACATTCATCACCTGAGGATTTTTTTGACACGTGTAGGTTATATGGTGTTTCCTTAAATCCAAAGAAATGTTTATTTGTTGTAACTCGAAGAAACATATTGGGTCATATTGTGTGCAAGGAATGAATCTATATAGATATAGATAGAGTTAAAGATATAAATGAACTCAACCTCCTATCATCTAAGAAGGGAGTTCAATCATTCTTTGGCAGGATCAACTTTGTATGAATATTTTTCCTTGACTATGCAAGTATTGTGAAGTCGATCAATTTATTGTCAAAAATCTTTTAATAATATAAAAAAGGACATCACTACAAATCTAGTCCTATTTATACCATATTTTCAAAGAGACTTCATCTTTTATTCGTTCACTACAGAAATGATTGTTGAATCTATTCTTACTCAGAGGAATACCAAGGGTGAAGAAATGCCAATTATCTTCATGAGAAAGACCCTTCATGATTATGAATTGAGATATTCAGAATTGGATAAGAAATCCTTATATCTTGTGAAAGTAGTGGCGCACTTTCGGACTTACATACTAAAGTGTCATGTCATTATGTATGTTCCATCCTCTCCTGTGAAGACACTTTTGAATCAACAATTGAGAGAAGGAAAATGGGAAAAATGGATGGAGAGGATTAAAGAATATGACATTGAAATTAAACCTTTAAAGGCAGTTAAAGGATTGGGTTTATGTAAGTTCGTTTCAAATAGTGATTCTTTGGATGGAGTGATTTCAATCTTAGTAGGAGAACCCATGAAATATTCAGAGTGGTATAGAGATATTATATTCTACTTGAGGTCTGGACAATTTTCAGTCACCATGAACCCTAAAGGTAAAAGAACATTGAAGATGAAGTCGAGTCAATATGTGCTAATTGTTGATATATTGTTCAGGAGGAACCATGATGGTATATTGTTGAGATGTGTTGATGAAAGGAAAGATCAAGAATTGATGAAATAATTCCATGAAGGGATATGTGGTGGAAATTTTGCGCCTACCTCCACCGCTCATAAGATAATAAGAGTTGGGCTTTATTGGCCATCATTTTTTAAGGACTCATATAATACCATAAGGAAGTGTGTATATTGTCAACATTTTTTAGGGAAATTGAAAAAATATGCAATTACATTACAACCTATATATGTAGAACAACTATTTTTTGAATGGGGACTCGATGTCATTAGATCAATTAATTCAAAGTCAAACAAAGGAAATATGTATATTGATGCAGCTCCCCTACTCCTCCATAGGGTTGCGTGACCTCTCAGTCTAGGATCTTCAATTCTCAAGTCTAATGACTCTCTAAAACCACAATGGTCTCATTCTGTGATGTAACACTTACCCCCTCGGCTCTTTGATGCAAGTCTGACAACAACCCATGGCCTTCCCCTTTCTCTCTGTGCCAAAACTCAGAATGTCGACGTTATCTCCCTTTTAGATCAGCCCTCACTTGATATGACCTTGGGCTATGACCACGTGATTGCGACCATAGTCATAAACGATCTGGAGTTAAACCACTTTTGGGCCCACAATGCTCCTACGACCTCCACGCGTCCCCTTGGTGAAACCACTATTTAAATTGTGCCCTGCCTTCAATTCCTTAACCTCATCGCAACTTCTAGCCCTGCAATTACATGGGAATGTCGATCTCACAATCTTGATGATAACATCCAAATCAACGTTCAGATCTACGCCCTTCTTATCTACAGACTAGATCAACTCTCTCTGAATCAACGATCAAGTTTCTCTTCACAGTTATGGGCTCCGGGAGTTTGAAATCTCAAACTCATCCTCCTTCCATACTTCACTTTTCTCGACTTGGTGATCTATGGACACCTGCCCATAAATCAACGGCCCTACCCTAACCTGGGTGTTTGACCTTTCAACCTAGATCAATGAAACATGGCTCTTCGACTCTCCATGCTTCGGGAGTTTCAAGTCTTAAACTTGACTCTTTATGATCTCGCGATATCTGACGGCCCACGCTCCTCTGTATCTAACGGTCTAGATCTCATCGAGATTTCACGTATTGGTATTTCTTGTATCACAGAGTCGAAAGACTCTTCACCTCTATTCTCTTGATCCTCGAAATGCTAAAATTCTCCTTGGACAATTAACGGTCTAGATCTCTCCTCAATTATCATCTGGGATCTTCTCATCATTTCACGTTTCACAAGCTTCACGAATTTACCCTTTGACTTCTTTGAGTCGTGAGTTAGCGAAATGTTGATCATTCACCATGCATCCCATCCGATGGACGGTTCCGACGATATCGAGACTTCGTGACTTCACAAAGTCTTCATTACTGTGCAACTCCAAAGGGTTAAACTTCATGCACTTCCTCTGGATCCAATGGTTGTTGGTCCGCACTCCCAGATATGATGGCTGAGATCTGGTTCTCTTGTGTGTTAGGATATTTAGACACTTAGGAGTTAGTTAAGATCTACTTGATCTATTGTGTCGTTAGGTAAAAGTGTGTTTTCTAGTGTCTTTCTTTAGTATGCATTTGTAGTTAGGAAATCCGACGATCACAATATGTTCCTGACATAGAGTGATCCGATGGTTCATACTCTCCTCGATCTTAACATCCATTGATATGTGTCTTAACACCCAATTGGTCCATGATCTCTATTTAAGGAGCATTAAGGGTCATTTTTCGATGATCGATTGTGAGAAACTCTCTTGTAAAATCTCTCTGTAATATTTTTCTTTGCATTAATAAACTGCTCCAAGTGGTCGCGTTGGTTGGGGCCGTGGATGCTTCCCCGTAGGGGTTTTACCACGTAAAAATACCAGTCTGATGATCTTTGATATGGTTATGTGAGTGGTTACTGAAGGTTTTTGTCCTCTGTTGGAATACCTGTGTTGTCGAACATGGTATCAGAGCCTGTTTGAAGACCCACTCCTATTGTAGATCGAGATTGTGAAGCTTCTTTTCCTCATCTCCATTTTCTATCATTTAAATACATTTATGGGTTGAGAGGACTGTTCCAATGTGTCTGGAGTGCTCATTTCAGTCAGGAACACTTTTTTTTTCACTCGAAAAGGTTTTTGTTTTCCCAAGATACGACCATTATAGTCAGATCCGGAGGTATAAAGCTTGAATACACATTTTTTAAAATTTTTGCAGAGTAGTATTTTGGTTTTGTTTCGGTTTTGTTTTATTTATTTCCATGTTTCTACTCTTTTAGATCTGTGTATGCTCTTTTCCCCATGCCCTGTGTGATCTCAGAAAATCAGAAATAGATAGAAAAATCTGCATCTTCCGGGTAATCTAGCCATTGAGAAGTGATTTTTTTTTTCTTGTGTGAAAATAGTTTTTTTTAGCACGCTCTCCAAGGTTGTATATAACAACAACAACAATAAAAACACCCCCAATCCTTCTTCTGAACATTACAATATGTTTTTCTGGATCATTTGGTTAAAAGTTGCCTTATTAAGTAAGAGGTCTTGAGTTCCGGTCTCTCTTTTGTTACTTTTTTTAAAAAAGGTTCATGCTAAAATTGTAAAGTGTATTTCACTTCAAGTATACAAGTGAATCACTATAAGTAGCTTTAATATTTTATTTTAGACTTATTTATTTTGCATGCATCTTTTCTGTTATAAAGTAACTTCATTCTAAAAGTGATCCCCACTTCTCTTTATAAAAGTGGGTCACTTCATAAAGCAACTTATACAATCACGTGGTCATTTGGTTACCAATTGTGCCTTTTTTTAAAAGGGAAAAACTCTAACATCATAAGTCTGTTTTCAGCGCCGTTTTTTTTTAAACCGCATAACTTTTTGAGCTCTTTCCATCCAGATCATCACATTCATTTTTTAAAGAAACATTATTTGCATATTTAATATGGATTCTACAAGTACTGTCTTTCTTACCAACAGTAACTACTTCCAATGGAAATATCATATGGAAGATTTATTAAGAAGTAAAGGCTTGTACCAGATTACCTTGGGAAAGGAAAAAGATCCCACTGATGTTGATCAGAAATCCAAGTGGGATAATAGGAATGACGAAGCATGTGGACTAATGAGAATTTTCATCTCTCCTGATTTAAGGTACCATCTTCAAGATATTGAAGACCCTAAAGAATCTTGGATCATGATTGAATTTGTGTTTGGTAAACTCAATATTATTCGAACACAAAAGTTAGAAAATCAAATACTGACCTTGAGTCCAAATGATTTTTCTTGCCTTGGAGACTATCTATCTAGGTTTAAAACACTCAGAATTTTATGTGAAGAATGTAAGATAAAGATGGAGGAAGAGAGTTACATATATATCTTTCTTTCTGAGCTAGGTAGTGCATATTATGTGTTTGTTGTTGGACACACCTACCACACTTAGAGGGGGGGTGAATGAGTGTGGGGATCTTTTTCCCAAAAATTCCCTCTTACAGAAGACTCATTAGTTATCATTCGACATTTACTCATTACTCATTGTTGTCATTAATAATAAGTTAGATGTGAATACATATAAGCAACATATATCAACAATATATCATCAACAAATCATATCCACAAGAAACATAAGGAACACAAGATGTATGTACAATTTTTATTTTTATTATGGACTTCAATCCGACGGTTTTTCAACAACAACTAAATAGAGTACAACTATACAAGAGAACCATCTCTATATGAAAGACTCAGATTACATTCTCAGCACCAACTGAGATGAGGCAACAATCCTCAACAGATATCAATATGTACCATAAACAAGAGCATCAACCATGCACCAACCTGTGCCAAACAACCTGTAATCAACCTGTACCATAAAAAAGTGC
>SNQJ01S0014028.1:23985-51728 GCA_010110895.2 Picea sitchensis
CTTAAGGGGGGATGTTAGGATATTTAGACACTTAGGAGTTAGTTAAGATCTACTTGGTCTATTGTGTCATTAGGTAAAAGTGTGTTTTCTAGTGTGTTTGTTTAGTATGCATTAGTTAGCATTTGTAGTTACGAAATCCAATGGTCACGATATGTTCCCAACATAGAGTGATCTGATGGTTCATACTCTCCTCGATCTTAACGGCCGTTGATATGTGGCTTAACACCCAATTGGTCCATGATCTCTATTTAAATAGCATGGAGGGTCATTTTCCGATGATCGATTATGAGAAACTCTCTTGTAAAATCTCTCTGTAATATTTTTTTTTGCATTATTAAACTGCTCCAAGTGGCTACATTGGCTGGGGCCGTGGCTGTTTCCCCATAGGGGTTTTACCACGTGAAAACATCAGTGTGTTGATCTTTGATCTGGTTATGTGAGTGGTTACTGAAGGTGTTTGTCCTCTTTTGGAATACCTATGTTGTCTAACACTACGTGTGTTCCTCCTCTGCCTGGACATAGGTCTAACGGTCCAGCTTCTTCTCCACAACTGATCAGACAATTTTTGTTTCTCCTCCTCTTAAGCTTTATACTTGCTTCGATTTAGAATATTTTTTCAATGTTTGAAAGGTCTCGGCCTTTGAACTTGCTCTTGTGAACTCGACTCCTTTGGATCTCGCTTACGCTTCTGAAAGTGTTATCTCTTATGAACGTATGGACTTAGAATAATCCTGAATATTTTGCAATATCTGCGCTATCCCTTATGAGCTTGATCTCTCATGCACACCTTGCGTTTCTGGGATTTCCTCAAACTCAGAATCTGAAGGATTCCTTGAACAAGAAATACTGCTTGCCCTCCTAGCATTCTTCTGCTCGATGCACACCTTGTAGAGATTTTCCTAACAGAGTTCTTAGTAACTCTTTTTCTTACTGAACTCAACACGGAGTTCTTCTATGCACACTTGCACCAGCTCAATGCCCACCTGGCAGAGCTCTACATAGTTTTCAATAACTCTGGTTTTCTCTGAACTCAATAAAGAGTTCCTCTCGTGCACTCCTTGCACTTCCGCTGGTGAAGGTTCAATGATGTCCCTCCTGAGCTTTCCCTTGAAGTTAAACCTCTATCAAAGCACTCTTTGCTCACTGTGTGCATTCCTTGCACTCGAAAACTCAAAGATGAGAAACAAATGAAACTCATGCCATGCTTCACTAGTTACGCATTCAAACCATGAAATTGAATAAAACATAAAATGCACACAAATACATAAACACACGATATGCAAGAAAAGATGATTTTCTATTATATATGTGTGCCTATATAGATGTTTACAAAAACTGGACTGTAACAGAGTCCTAGTTCTCTCAATATCTCTCTCTCAGAGCTATTCTACCTCCTAAGCCCTCTCTACACAGAGCCCCCTATCATTCTCTCCCTATTGAAATATGATACAAGATCTCCTTACCAAAGAGGGGCTTTGCTAGCTCATCCTCTCTCACCTAACCTCATATACTACATTGAATTTTTCATAAATGTTTACCTAGAACTGACTACGATCTAGGCCTGCTACAAAAAACCCTTTAAGGAAATCCAACCACTACCTGTACAAAGGCATGAGCCGACATTTACAGCCTTACAACATGAAAATTCATATAGGATTATTTCAAATTTAAAAAATGGGAGGTTTAATGCCTCTCCCTTTCTCCATTGTGTGTTTGCATGTTGGCGCATTCACTACAGTGGAGAAATGATCCTACATCATACTCCCCTACAAGGGAAAACATGATCTCCCACTCATGAGATCCTCTTCTCCATTGTTGAAATCCACCTGGATCCCAAATTCTCTTATGGAGTTGTCCTCTTTCTCCTCTCCATCTATGTTGTTGTTGTTGGTGCTTCTTCTTTTTCTTTCCTGCTGCTATGAAATGTCCTCTTATGTTCATCTCCTCTTTGCTGACTACTTCTTTTGACCTCAACATCAGCTTCCTGGTCTCCTCTATCACCCTTTCCAGCTGCTCTAGTTGCTGGCTCTTCTTATGCAGTCCTATCTGCTGCACTTTCTTCTCATCAGTGGGCGGATATACTCGATCTCCCATGCTGTCTTTACTTCCCCTTGTGGCATTGAGTTGGCACCCTGCTACAGATTCCAACCCTGCAGTCTTATCATCAAGTTATTTTTTGGCTTCCTCTTCTGACATATTGGCTTCTGTTATCTCCTCTGGCATTGGTTCAACTCCAACTCCCTCCAACCGTTCCTCTGGATGGTATGCTCCTCCATTTGTCTCCAACTTATCTTGTTGGATGTGTAAGATTTGAACTATCACCCTTATCTATAGGGATTCCAATTCCTCATACAGATCAACGAGGTCTATGTTGTCTTCTTCCTCCTCTGGTGCAAGCTCTAATGCTGCAGTCATTTCTTGTTCAGCGTCTTGGCTGAAAATTTTGAGCAATCCAATTGAATGCCTTTCTCCTTATGTTGGGGAAAAAATCAGTGTCTTCTCCTTCTCTTCTTCTTCTATGAAAGTCACTATTGGTTGTCCTTCTTCTTCTGCTACACTTTCATCATGTGCGCTGGCCTCTACCTGTTTGTTTGGTAGGAATATCTTGATCCCTCCAATAATCAAAATGCTTCTTTGATCCTCTTCCTAGATGGTGAAATTTTTTAACTTGTCATCATATTCATTCACATGGTATGCAAGTCTACATGAATCTCCATATATCAACACTCCTCGCTAACATGAACTCACTTCTGAGATCCCAAGACTTTTAGATAGTCTCATCTCCTTCTCCCTACCCACCTGGAAATTTGGGAATTCTCTACTACCCACCTAGAAGTCTATGAGATCAACCGATCCCATCTCGTTTCCTACTTGGCAATATGAACTTTTGGCACTCCTCCCCTAGAATTATATGAGACATCCACCTAGTCTCTTTCCATTTCCCACCTGGAAAATTGAAAGTCCATTTATCCCCACTTGGAAATTTACGAGATCTTCATCTGACCTCTTCTCCTCCTCATCGTTGAGATTTATCCCAGTCTCTAGTTCATAGATGTGAATCAGTTCCTTCTCTGTCACTAAGGTTTTCAGCATGCCTCAATCACCTTCTGATCAATATTCGTTGTTCTCTGGCCAACAATTTCTTACTGGCCACTTCACATTCTTCTTCATGGGCCACTCATACACCCAATGCAGTTTTTCATCCTGCTACATTTTAAATGCAATCTTCTCCATTTGTGATTTTATCTGATTCAACTCGAGATCCATATCAGTATTTCATTTCTTCTTGTCGATTTCTCTTAGAACAAATCCATGGTCCTCAGTAGCCATTTCCACCTCTCTTCTTCTCTCCTCGAAAGTATATGTATTCCTTTTCATCCAAGAGAACTTCCATCTTCTCTTACACCTCACCCGGTTGTTTAAATTTTTCCTGTTGTGTCCATGAAACAACCTTCTTATAGAGCATCAATACTTTTCCCTCCTTTCACCTGTTGTCTAAAGTAAAACTCATGTTTATGATACAACCTGATGTTATCAGGTAATCTCCTTTCATCGTCTCTCCTTTGTCTGTTGTCTGTAAGCAAGGCTCAACCTTCTGATTACCTCTGTTACCTACAGAAATCAATTTTGTGCTTTGATACAACCTGATGCAGCCCCCCTACTCCCCCATAGGCCTGCGTGACCTCCTGGTCTAGGATATCCGATTATCAAGTCTAATGACTCTCTGAAACGACAATGGTCTTGTTCTGTGGTGTAACACTGACCCCCTAGGCTCCTTGATGCAGGTGTGGCAACAACCTGCGACCTTCCCCTTTCACTCTGTGCAAAAAATCAGAATGTCGGCATTATCTCCCTTTCGAATAAGACCTCACTTAATATGACCTGGGGCTATGACCACATGATTGCGGCCGCAGTCATAAGAGGTTAGGAGTTACCACTGTTGGGCCTGTAATGCTCCTACAAATTCCATGCATCCCTTTGGTGAAACCACGGTTCAAATTGCGGACTGCCTTCGATTCCTTAACCTCCTCGCAACTTCTGGCCCTGTAACGAGACAGGATCTTCGGTGTCACGATCCTGACGATAATTTCCAAATCAAAATTCATATTTGCACCCTTCTTATCTACGAACCAGATCAACTCTCTATGAATCAATGGTCGAGGTTATTTTCATAGTTCTGGACTCCGAGAGTTTGAAATCTCAAACTTAGCTTGCTTTTGTTTATTCAGAGTTGGAGATATATGGAAACCTGCCTGTAAATCAATGGACCTTCCCTCACCTGGGTGTTTGACCTTTCAACCTAAATCAAAGGTCCAACGACCCCTTCTTGATTAACGATCGAGATTTCTTCTGGGGCTCTGGACTTCTCAGATTTCAAATATCAAACCCCTCTTTCTCAATGACTTTCACCCAGAGTCTAAGATCCATTGATACATGTCCCTCATGATCCAACAATCGAGGGTTACCTCGGGAGTTTACCAGGAGTTAACATATTTTCACCACGTCTACTCCAAATCCAACGGTCCAGATCTTATTCCGAGACTTCGGGTCTTCACACTCTGACAATTTCAATTCTCAAACTAAAAATCCACTTTGGATTTTCCCCTGAGTACGAGATCTATTGACAAGCATCTCCTCCTAGATCAACGACTCACGACTCTTCAAATCTCCATGCTTTTGGAGTTTCAAGTCTCAAACTTGACTCTTTATGATCTCGTGATATCTGACAGCCCACGCTCCTCTAGATCTAACGATCCATATCTCATCGGGATTTTGTGTATCATGATTTCACGTATCACGGATTCGAAAGACTCTTCACCTCTATTCTCCCAATCCCTGAAATGCCTAAATTCTCCTTGGACAATTAACGGTCCATATCTCTCCTCAATCAGTGATTGGGATCTTCTCACTACTTCACGTTTTGTGAGCTTCACAAATTTAACCTTTGACTTCTTTGAGATGTGAGTCAGTGAAATGTTGATCGTTCACCACGCGTCCCTTCTGATGGATGGCTCCGATGATATAGAGACTTTGCAACTTCACAAAGTCTTCACTCCTATGCAATTCCAAAGGGTTAAACTTCATGCACTTCCTCTAGATCCAATGGCTGTTGGTCCATGTGCCCAAATTTGACGACTGAGATCTAGTTCTCCTATGCTCATTCCTCCTCTACCTGGATGTAGGTCTAACGATTGTTGTTTCTCCTCCTCCTGAACTTTAGACTTTCCTCAATTTAGAATATTTTGTCAATGTTCGAAAGGTCTCAGCCTTTGAACTTTCACCTATGAACCCGACTCCTTTGGGTCTCGCTTATGCTTCTAAAAGAATTATCTCTTATGAGATTATGGACTTAGAATAAGCCTGACTCTTTCACAATCTCTACGGTATCCCTTCTGAGCTTGTTCTCTTCAAAGATTTTGATCTCTCAAGGACACCTTACGTTTCTAGGATTTCGTCAAACTCATAATCAGAAGGATTTATTGAACAAGAAATAATTCTCTCCCTCCTAGCGTTCTTCTGCTCGATGCACACCTTGCAGAGCTTTTCCTGACATAGTGTTCAGTAACTCTTTTTCTTACTAAACTCAACACGGATTTCTTCTGTGCACACTTGCACCGACTCAATTTCCACCTGGCAGAGCTCTAGAAAGTCTTCAATAACTCTGGTTCTCTCTGAACTCAGTAAAGAGTTCCTCCCATGCAATCCTTCCACTTCCACTAGTGAAGGTTCAACGATATCCCTCCTAACATTTCCCTTGAATTTAAGTCTCTCTCAACACACTCTTTGCAGACTGTGTGCATTCCTTGCACTCAAAAAATCAAATACGAGAAACAATTGAAAATCATGCAATACTTCACCAGTTACACATTCAAACCATGAAAATGCATAAAACATAAAATGAACAAGAATACATAAACACACGATATGCAGGAAAAAATGCTTTTCTATTATCTCGGTGTGTCTATACAGATTTTTACAAAAACCAAACTGTAACAAAGTCCCAGTTCTCTCAAGTTCTCTCTCTCAGAACTATTCTACCTCCTAAGGCCTCTCTACCCATACCTCCCTATCATTCTCTACGTATTGAAATCTAATACAAGATCTCCTTACCAAAGAGGGGCTCTACGATCTCATCCTCTCTCACCTAACCTCATCTATTACACTGAAGTTTTCATAAATGTTTACCCAGAACTGACTACGATCTGGGACAGCTACAAGCAACCCTTTAAGGAAATCCAACCACTACCTGTATAAAGTCATGGCCCAACATTTACATCCTTACAACATGAAAATCCATATAGGATTATTTTAAATTTAAAAAATGGGAGGTTTAATGACTCTCTCTTTCTCCATTGCGTGTTTGTGTGCTGGCACATTCGCTGAGTTGGAGAGATGCTCCTACATCACATGTCCTCACCACTACAGATTATTTTACAAACTGGCCAAAAGCAGTGTTATTAAAAGGGGTTGATCCTGAAGAGTTTATTAAGTTTCTCAGAGATAATATTTTGTCAAGATTCGGTGTGCCAGAAAAACTCATCACCGACAATGGATCAATTTTCATTGACTCAAAATTTATAGATTTTTTTGGAGAATATGGGATTGTTATGGGGAAATCATCAAATTTTTATCCATAAGGGAATGGTCTTATAGAATCCACCAATAATACAC
Source organism: Picea sitchensis (assembly GCA_010110895.2). NCBI lineage: Eukaryota > Viridiplantae > Streptophyta > Pinopsida > Pinales > Pinaceae > Picea > Picea sitchensis. The sequence goes on from SNQJ01S0014028.1 coordinate 30,658, forward strand.
TCATTAAGATATTGAAGAAAACTATTGATAAGAACTAAAGGAATTGGCATTTGAAGTTGATTGATTCTTTATGGGCGAGCATAATGACTCTGAAAGAAAGAAATGGGATGTATCCATACACATTGGTGTATGGGAAAGAATAAAAAACTCCAACTAGCCTCGAGCTAAATGCCTTGACTTTTGTAGTTAATACAGATGATGCAAAATATAGTTCACCTATGAAAAAGAGAGTGAACCAGTTATTGAAATTGGAGGAAGAACGAAGTAAAGACTTGAATATAAATTCTGAGGGACAACAAAGTATCAAAGGATATTTTGATCAGAATGAAACCGTAAAGAATTTTCAAAAGGAAGGACCGATGTTACTCTGGAACAAAGCTAAGGAGAAAGCATCTATGCACACAAAATTTGAACCACTTTGGGTTGGACCATAAATCATTGAAAATATCCTAGGTTTTAATTCTTATATTCTCAAATATATGAAGGGTAAAATGTTAATGATTCTTGTTAATGGGCAACATTTGAAAGGTTTCTTTCCCCGAAATTTTTTCATTTCATTGTACATAATTTTTCTTTTACTTAGTTTCTATATCCTTACCTTTTGACTCCATATCCCAATGGATGGAAGAACATGGTCATGAAGATTCTTGATTCTTGACAGAACACAGGGGTTTATCATCCCACAGTTGGAGCCAATTGTTGAGATCATTTCCTTTTTCTGGTTTTTCCTTTCCCATTCTATCTTCCCAACTTATTTTTTCCATTTATTTTCCCTTTTCTACACCTCCTCTTGTTTCCCTCTCTATTTTATCCTTTCTTCTCTCCCTTTCTAGTTACCACAATTAGTTATATTTCATTAATCGATGGGTTTTTGGTTTGGCGGGTTGGTGGACCTTCATATCCAACCAATTTCCCATGTCATAAGTCTGATGCTACACTTAGCCATTTTTTCAATTTCATGGGTTCGCGGGTTCAAGCCCTCATCCTCCAATTTCTGTGATGTTCACTTTGAACCCCAAGTTCAGTGATCTACATTTTGACCATCATGTTCATCATAGGTGTCGAGCCCAAATGATCTAGATGGATCTCAATGGCCATCCGACAATTCCACTAACTCACCATTTTGAGCCTGTGGTTTTGATAAACCATCATATTCAACCTTTTGATGGGGAATGGAATGTAATGTCATTTTCATTTGTTAATTACATATATCATTTAATGATTTCATAGTGGTATTATGTGCATTCCTACAACATAGCATTAATTCATCGGATCCCATTAGAATTCTTCAGTTAAGCACGCTCAGGATAGAGTAGTACATGGGTGACCGCATGGGAAGTCATAGTGTTTTACACGCATATGGAATTTTATAAACTTAGTCCAATTTATCCCATATGCATCATGGGAATTATTTTCCTCTCACTCTCTTATATATAATTGAGGTGAAGGAGGCCCTTTAAGCATGCAATGGAGTGTGATGTAAAGATTCTTGTAAATGAAGCGTATGCAACATCTCTTTATTTTTAGAGATAAGCTACCCCATTTTTCTAGTTTGTGTTCTACAATGTTTTTCTATCTTATTCAGTAATAGAAGTTGGGTTTCACTATATTTTTGTGTATTTCATTGTTATACATCGGTTATATTTTTGTCTTCATGTCTTTCTCAAAATAATGCGGATCAATGGTATCAGAGAAGTCTGCTCCTTGTAATTTCTCAAAGAAGGTCCCCGATGAGGTCAGGGTATAGAGATTTGGATCTCTAGCTAGTTTTGCTTGAGGACAACCACTCTCTCTATCCCAAGAAACCTCCCATGGCACAAGAAAAGAGACATGACAGAGAAGGAGATCCTTTCAATATGTTTCTCAAGGAAGCCCTCGTGTGACAAAGGAACGAGGTGATGGACAACTTCCCTAAGATCCTTCAAAGACTACTAATAGTGGAATCCAAGGCATATTCAACAAGAAACCATTTTGCAAGTGAGACACCCTTCAAGGTACAAGTCAATTTTGATATCCCCTTATTTGAAGGCTAGCTAGATGTAGATGATCTAGAAAAATGGTTGGATCTGCTAGAAGGTTATTACTCTATCCAATAATTTCCCAATAGTGAAAAGATCATCGTCGCGCTCCTTAAATCCCTTCCCCATATCAGATCTTGGTGGGAAGGTTACTAGGAGAGATACGCCATGGATGAATCTACACTATTTGGGAGAGAACCCACCTGGGAGGCTTTTATAGATTCCCTAAAGGAGGATTTCTACCTTGTTAGAAACTATGATGACCAATACATGGGATGGACAACTTTGCATCAGAAAAGAGGCCAGAAGGTGTCAAAGTACACCAACAAATTTCATACCTTGCATTCAAATTTGGGTATCAAAGACTCCGAGTAACACCTATTTTTGAAGTACTGAAGTGGTCTACATAGGTACATCCAAACATAGATGGATTTCTTGGAAATATCCTCACTAGGAGTTTCTTATCGATATGCAGTCAAAATTGAGAAAAAATTCAAGAAATAGAGTAAGTGGGAGAAGCATGGACAGAGAAAGGAAGGCCAACCTCAAGAGAGTCGGTCTCAGATGCAGGAAAAGAAGGGTAACAAGAAGTCTAATAAAGACACCAGAAAGTGGTGCGAGTTCCACAACATCCCTTGGCACAACACTGATGAATGTCACTCAATACAGTCATTGGTGGTCAATCTCAAATACAAAGAGTCGAACCCCGAATTGGACCTTGATTCAGAAAATAATAAAAGGAGATATATCATTCATGCAAAACCCACTTCTACTATCGCAATTGCAACAATACAACTAGAAGAGGATCTCGAGGAGGGGGAGCGACTCTTCCATTTATAGATGTGGGTGAAGGGGACCCCATTACATTTTATTGTTGATAGTGGAAGAAAAAATAACATCATCTCAAAATAGGTTACCAAGCAGTTGGATTTTCCAACAACACCACACCCGCAGCCATACAACATCAGGTGGCTTCACCAAGGTCAATATCTTCGTGTCAACCAACAATGTTGCCTGTCCTACAACATCAAGCCTTTCAGGGATGAGGTATTGTGTGATGTTGCCCCAATGGAATTCTATGATGTTCTATTAGGCCAACCATATATGTGGAGGTGTCATGTTTTTTATGAGTCTCGAGCCTGTATCATCATTGTTACTCTGAGGGGTCAGCTATACCGGATACTAGAGGTAGTTCCGACTATTGTGCCACGAAAACAATGTGTTAGCGACATTTCTTGTACAGGGATGTTTTCCTCTCCGATTTGAGGCCTCTGATGTAAACGCATGGAAGTGGGATTTTGAAAGCCAGTCAGGTGAGTTTTATTCAAAGGCCGAAACCATAAGCGTCGAGCGCATCTCGTAGCAGAAGTCCAGTTCGGGTAAAAATTAAGTGACGAAACAGATCAGCGGTCATCGGGATTTCGGGGCTATAAAGTTACCCGATATATAGCATCAGAAAAAGCGCCCCTATTTCAAGACTAAATCTTGGTTGTCCGATCTAGTGGCGCGTGACGAAGGATATAGTCAAGTCGGCATATCGAAAGTTGGGAGTTCGAGGGGTAAAAGTCCCTCATCATCTTGCATCTCGAAACCTCGAATCCCGAAAGCGCCAGAAGCACCCAGAGTCAGGCCTGTTAGCGACATTTCTTGTCAAAGAGGAGGAAAGTGCAAGGAAGCCGGTGAAAACCCATTTTCCCTAAGCTTGGGGCGTGAATCCAAGAAGGCCCAGTTTTCTTGTTGATCGAGATTTCGAGGAAGAAGCGCATCGTGAACTCCCGGTGCAGGAAATCCCGAAAGGATCAGGACCATTGATCAGGAAGACATGCAGCGCACGATATGAGCCACGAGTGGGGCCCTTTAGGATTTTCATAGTGTTAGCGCTGAAGGCGTAATCTTATATGTCCATCCAGAAAGACGCATGGTGCGCGATTATGTCATGTCGGAAATCGGGAGTTCGAGGGGTAAGAGTCCCCCGTCATTTCATATTTCAAAACCCCAAACCCCGAAATGCCGATAAGCGCCTTTGAAGCCGGGCTTGTGGTCCTAGCACCCGGTCACGTCAAGCGAGCCTAATCATGGAGGCAGCCCTCTTCTAACATCAAATGCCATCTCGACTATTCCTCTAGAGGACACACAACGTACATCCATGTTCTCATGGTTTGATCAATCGGGATTTTAAGAAGCGTTGCATTGTGAAACCCCAGTGCCAGAAATCCTGAAAGAGTCTAGACCGTCCATCTAAAGGACACATGGTGAAATAGCGGACCCCCTTTTGTCACATCTTCTACTCCCTCCGCTTACTTCCTTCCACCATGTGTCTTCCCCTGTCACATCTCCCTCTCCTCTTCTACCTTTCGCTACCACCCACCTGTACCTCCATAGTCTACACCACTTCCACTTGTGTTGTGTCCTCAGTCCCCAACTTGTCGCATTGTTGCCTCATTGTCACCTTCTCACGATACATCACCTCACCATCTGGTGTCCTAGCCTCCATTTCTTTGCCACCTAGTGCTTCCACCTCAACACCTCTCGTCTCACCCTCATCCGTGTCCTCCATAGGGGTCCCCTCATAGCAGTCCAACAAAGAAGCATCCAAAGAAAATCTGCCATGTCGTCCGAATACAAAGTTGACTGAGGCCATTCCCAATCCCAAGGAGGCATTTATTGTGGCAGTTGACGGTGGTTGAGCGTTGTCCTCTTCCATAAATAGAAGGCCCGGAAAGGACCAAGCGTAGAGGCAGACTGACAGCCCATCCTGATAGAGATTGCATCTGACGAACGACTGCATGAGAAGTTTGTCCAGCGTCTTCGTGTGCCGCCTGATAGATAATCTCCTCAACGTCAAGCATTGAATTCATGATATGATTGCGCCTTTAGTGCCTGAGTCAGCTCCAAGTATATGTAGGCATTTTCGCCATTTTGTAAATCATCGAATTGTAGAGCAGAGCTCCCTACTATAAAGTTTTAACAGATATTCTAGTTTGCTGGTTATGCATATGTATATGAGATAGCTTGTTTTATGACAGACAGTTTTCCTTACTCCATCTAATTTTCATCTCATGCTAAGAGAGTTTGTTATTGACTGATTCGCGCGAATTATTGCAGTTATGTTATGATAAAAGATTTATTGTTGCATTATTGCATTCTCTGGCTTTGTGTTCGAATGTAAGATGATATTGCATTTGGACATCTTCTTCCACAGCCTGTTACAAACCCGATGTTAATAACAAACCTCTGCTTTCCTCTTATATAAGTCTTCCGCCTGTTCATCCTTTACTACAACTCACTGTCTGAAGTTTATATAAGACCTCACTCACCTATGCATGCCTGGCCTAGTTTTGGAGTTAGAGTGATATTGTGTTGAGTTGGCTTCCATTCGGTCATCCCATCTATAAACCATCGTGACATAAAACTGATGGGCGTCGGGCTCTGCTCCTGCTATCAATCCAGGAGTGACTTCGTTGTCGGGGACAAAGTTGAAGATTTTCCCTGGGCAGAACGACAATGATCAACTGATTCTGAAGTTGCATCAGAAATCAGAATTATTCAGATTGCTACTGTGCACCTTGCGACTCCACTGTGGCGACTCCATTGTTTCCACTTTACTGTTTCAGTTGTGGCCGTTGTTGGCACACCTGAAAGCTGACCCAGAGAAGCTTTCTCAAGAAGGCTTCAGCGGCTGCTTTCTCAGCCTGAGAAGTTTCTTGGGGTAACGATAATGTTAAGATATGGCCTTTGATGGTGAACAAGGAACAGACACATTCGAAGCTACACATCTTTCACCTGGCGACTCCATGATTCAAGGATCGATTGGCGACTCCACTGGTTCGATATGGAGAAAATCCTTGCTTGCAGGTTTTCTCCTTTTAATTTTTATACTATTCCTGGTTTTCCTAATGTTGTCCCCTCTCTCGATGAATGGGGTGATTATTTGCCCATATTTGGAAAGTGTGAAGAGGACAACCCTGATCAACACCTCAGTGAGTTTCATGAACTCATGCGTCAGTGGGAGATACATCATTAGGATGTGTTACTAAAGATGTTCATGTTCTCGTTAGCAGGGGAAGCGCGTAAATGGTACCATTCTTTACCCCCTGCTAGCATTTCTTCACTCAATGGATTCCATGCAGCTTTCACCACCTATTATCAGAGGATGTATCCCCTTGAGTTAATTTTTCATAATTGTTGTGAGGGATACCACAACTCTATACAAGAGAAATCTATTTCTGACGTAAGTTGTGGAGAGGATCCTGGTGACCTGGATCAGAATTCAGTCCTTTCTCCTCCCCATTCATCTGCATCCAAGGCAGATTATGAAAGTGATGAAGTTCCCATGGAGGAGGATGGCACCCTGAGTAAGCTGATGGAGCAGGTGAAATATCTCTCTACCCAATTAGAAGGGTTGAAATATGAAGACTGTGCAAAGGATTTTCCAGTCCTTGAGGCAGACGCTCTGAGCAAATATTTTGAAGAGATTGTTGAAGATTTATTAGATGAGTTGGCATCTGCCCCCGATGAGCTTGCTATCTCAGATCAAAACAATGAAGAGGTAGTTTTGGAATAGGATTTCTCTCTTTTCCTTCACGAGATTTCCCATGATGTGTTTACATTTGGGGTCGAAACGGAGGAGCGAGGGATAGTTCCATTTCTGCAAGTTGGAGAAGATTTGTTCCCCGCCAACTTTGATGATTATCTGGAAGAGGAGAAGCAGAGCCCGACATCACCTTTTGCTTTTCAGAGCAGCTAGACCACTTATGACAGTTACGAATCAGATTCTGAGCTCGATATGCTGGATTTTCAAGAGTAGGTCGCAGAGCCTTATCCTCTGCTTGCTAAAGACAATTATCATGAGGAAATCAGCCACCTTAGTCTTTCAGGACACGCTGAGCAGTACGAGGAAGAAAAAAACCACCCCATGGTCCCTATTTATGATGAATATGAATCGGACCTTGGGGAGACCGAACCAGAGGAGCATAATATTTCCTGTCCAGAGCCAGTCAACGAGCAACCACCGCCCGAGAGCAACGAGCCTACGTCAGTTTTCCACCACCAACCTGTTCTTATCAGAGATATTCAGCCATAGGTGAACATTTGTGTAGTAGAGGAGGGTGTCTGTACCCCATTTTCTGGAATTTTCCACTCATTCCATGACCCTGTCTGCAAGTACATGGAGTGGCATTTCCCCTATGCCTTGGAGTCGCCCTATTTCATCTCAACTCCAGCCTGTAAGAAGGAGTTGAAGAGTGTAACCATTCTGATGTCATGGCTACACCATCTGTTGATGATCATTGACAGAAGGAAGGAGCTTCTATCCAGGAAGCTTCTTGAATGGCTATGGTGGAAATCTGCTTTCACCTAGCCCCATGTGAAATATTTCATTAGAATTAGGATTGTGTATAAATAAGCTTTTTCGAGCATGTATTTTATTTTGTTTTGCTTTATTTTTCGACCTATATTTTTAGAAGCGGGATGTTTTGAGCTTGAATCCATAGCCCAACAACAAGGCACTGAAGCTGCAGAATGAGTTCTTAGAGCATCACAGGGACGAATCTATCCCCCATGGAGCCTAATGTTAGCGACATTTCTTGTACAAGGATGTTTTGCTCTCCGATTTGAGGCCTCTGATGTAAACGCATGGAAGTGGGATTTTGAAAGATGGTCAGGTGAGTTTTATTCAAAGGCCGCAGCCATAAGCGTCGAGCGCAACCCGCAGAAGAATTCCAATTCGGGAAAAAATTAAGCGATGAAACAGATCAGCAGTCATTGGGATTTCGGGGCTATAAATTTACCTGATATATAGCATCAGAAAAAGCGTCCCTATTTCAAGACTAAATCTTGGTTTTCCGATCCAGTGGCACATGGCGAAGGATCTAGTCAAGTCGGCATATCGGAAGTTGGGAGTTCGAGGGGTAAAAGTCCCTCGTCATCTTGCATCTCGAAACCCCAAACCCCGAAAGTGCCAGAAGCACCCAGAGTCGGGCCTGCTAGCGATATTTCTTTTCAAAGAGGAGGAAAGTGAAAGGAAGCAGGTGAAAACCCATTTTCCCTAAGATCGGGGGGCGAATGCAAGAAGGCCCAATTTTCTTGTCGATCAGGATTTCGAGGAAAAAGCGCATCGTGAACTCCCAGTGCAGGAAATCCCGAAAGGATCAGGACCATTGATCAGGAGGACATGCGGCGGACGATCTGAGCGACGGGCGGGGCCCTTCAGGATTTTCGTAGTGTCAGTGTTGAAGGCATAATCTTATATGTCCATCCATAAAGACACGTGGTGCGTGATTATGTCATGTCGGCAATCGGGAGTTCGAGGGGTAAGAGTCCCCCGTCATTTCATATTTCGAAACCCCGAACCCCGAAATGCCGATAAGCACCTTTGAATTTGGGCCTGTGGTCCTAGCACCCGGTCACGTTAAGCGAGCCTGATAATGGAGGCATCCCTCTTCTAACATCAAATTCCATATCGACTGTTCCTCTAGAGGACACACGACGTACATCCGTGTTCTCATGGTTTGATCAATCCGGATTTTAAGAAGCGTTGCATCGTGAAACCCCAGTGCCAAAAATCCTGAAAGAGTCTAGACCATCCATCTAAAGGACACACGGCCCAATAGCGGACCCCCTTTTGTCACATCTCCTACTCCCTCTGCTTACTGCCTTCCACCATGTGTCTTCCCCTGTCACATCTCCCGCTCCTCTTCTACCTTTCGCTACCACCCACCTGTACCTCAATACTATACACCACTTCCACCTGTGTTGTGTCCTCAGTCCCCAACCTGTCACATTGCGGCCTCATTGTCACCTTCTCGCGATACATCGCCTCACTATCTGGTTTCCCAACCTCCATTTCTTCGCCACCTATTGCTTCCACCTCAACGCCTCTCGTCTCACCCTCATCCATGTCCTCCATAGGGGTCCCCTCATAGAAATCCAACAAAGAAGCATCCAAAGAAAATCTGCCACGTCGTCCGAATACAAAGTTGACCGAGGCCATTCCCAATCCCAAGGAGGCAGTTATTGTAATAGTTGGCGGTGGTTGAGCGTTGTCCTCTTCCATAAATAGAAGGCCAGGAAAGGACCAAGCGTAGAGGCAGACTGACAGCCCATCCTGATAGAGATTGCATCTGACGAACAACTACATGGGCAGTCTGTCCAGCATCTTCGTGCACCGCCTGATAGAGAAGCTCCTCAACGTCAAGCATTGAATTCATGATATGATCACGCCTTCAGCGCCTGAGTCAGCTCCAAGTATATGTAGGCATTTTTTCCATTTTGTAAATCATCGAATGGTAGAGCAGAGCTCCCTACTGTAAATTTTTAACAGATATTCTAGTTTTCTGGTTATGCATCTGTATATGAGATATCTCTTTTTATGACAAATAGTTTTCCTTACTCTATCTAATTTTCATCTCATGCTAAGATAGTTCATGATTGACTGATTCGCACAAATTATTGCAGTTATGTTATGATAAAAGATTTATTGTTGCATTATTGCATTATCTGGCTTTGCGTTCGAATGTAAGATGATATTGCGTTTGGACACCTTCTTCCACAGCCTGTTACAAACCCGATGTTAATAACATACCTCTGCTTTCCACTTATATAAGTCCTCCGCCTGTTCATCCTTTACTACAACTCACTGTCTGAAGTTTATATAAGACCTCACTCACCTATGCATGTCTGGCCTAGTTTTGGAGTTGGAGTGATATTGTGTTGAGTTGGCTTCCATTCGGTCATCCCATCTATAAACCATCGTGACATAAAACAGATGGGAGTCGGGCTCTACTCCTGCTAGCAATCCAGGAGTGACTTCTGTCGCCAACACAATGCCACAAAGTAATCTCTCATACTGCAAATTTTATCCTCTTCACAATCCAATTAGAATCTGAACAGAAGGAAACTGCAACCACTCCAGCCTCATCCCAAGACCTTTCTATCCAGCAGAAGCATATCGAAAATATTGTAGACGAGTACCAAGATGTTCTTGCTACACCTACGGGGGTGCCTCCACACTTCCAAGTCAAGAAAGGTTATAACATAACCCTTAATTCTCTTCATGTTGCATCTTCACCAATAGAATCCTCCCACACTTATGTATATCATGCAACTCGATTGGTTGAATAGATCCAACCCCTTCAACAACAAGTTAATGACATCCTTCAATAAGCTAAGAAGGACAACTTCTTCAGCAAGTCAAGCAGGGCACCAAGCTTTAGATTTCAAAGAAATCTCCTTGTCTCCCAAGGGAACCTGATGCACTGGGGACCATTGCTTCCCAAGGGGGGAGGAATGATCGAGATGGATCTCAGTGGCCATCCACCTCCTCCACTGAATCAAAATTTTGAGCCTGTGGTTTTGATAAACCATGATATTCACCCTTTTGATGGGGAATGGAATGTAATGTCATCTTCAATTGTTAATTACATACATCATTTAATGATTTCCTAGTGGCCTTATGTACATTCCTACAACATAGTGTTAATTTACCAAATCCCATTATAACTCTGCAATTAAGCACGCTTAAGCTATAGTAGTACTGGGATGGGTGACCACATGGGAAGTCCTAGTGTTTTATATGCGTATGTCATTTTATAAATTTAGTCCAATTTATCCCACATGCATCATGGGAATTGTTCTCATCTCACTATCTCATATATAATTGAGGTGAAGGAAGGCCTTTAAACATGGAATGGAGTGTGATGTAAAGCTTCTTGTAAATGAAGTGTATCCAACATCTCTTTCTTCTTAGAGATAAGCTACCCCATTTTTCCAGTTTCTGTTCTATAATGTTTTTCTATCTTAATCAGTAACTTCATAATGTTTTTCTATCTTAATCAGTAATAGAAGTTACGTTTCACTGTATTTCTCTATTCTCTTCTATATTTTTGTGTATTTCATTGTTATATCTTAGTTATATTTTTTTATTCATGTCATTCTAAAAATAATCTGTATCACCAAAAGCATTTTATTCCTTTTGCATACACGTCTGACCAACCTCCTTTCTACACTTAACATATTTTTTATCATCCATAACTGCGGGTTTGTGGGTTCCTAGGTAGCCGGGCTCATGAAAAACTCCATATTCAAACTTGCTCTTGTCTGACCCTACCATTCTCTTTCTTTTACCAATATGAATTAAGTGTCATTTAATGATAACAACTATCATGCATGCTTCGAAAAGATATTCATTAATGGTGAAAGGCTCAAGGAATTACTCATTAAATTGCATTAAATCTCCATTTTCCAAGGGATTAAATTATCATCATCTCTCTGAAAAGATTTATTTGAGGTTATTATACAACTGAATCAATACTCCCTTCAACCTATGTCAACATCATCTAGACAACAGTTTTGTGGTCATACTTTAAATATCTTTGGCCGTGAAGAGAATAACTTCCAGTGGTCAAGAGCATATTCATATTATTCCTCTCCTCCTGCATAGAGAGATGTAATTTGGGCATCTAGAATCCATTGCGTTGGGTATGTTCTTGATTTTATTGACTGTAAAGAACTTGTTGCATGGTGTGTGGGGAATTATGTGCCAAGTCAAAGAATTATACAACTCCAATATCATTCTTTTATTTCCCTTTCACCGCAAGTTTTTCATAAGATGTTGAAGTTGTCAGAGATGACGCTCACCTTCAAAGGAGAATACTATGGAGATTTTTTAAAGAAACATAACAATGGTCTTGACCTCTTGCCTCTATCCTAGAAGACATAACTAGAATCTAGGTTGAGTCTTTTAAAAAACCCTATCGATAAATTTCATGGTTGTTTAACAGGTTAACAGGTCAGGAAATAACTACTTCTATCTCTCACATGATTTTATATATTATATATTTTACAATGCAAGAACAAGCCATACTTGACGGGGGGGAAACTAATGTCTATCGAAATCTCGTCCCAGTCATCACATTATAAAAAGGAAAAAAAAAAGTGTATGGCCTCTTATCTGATATTCTCTATTTTGTATTGTTTTCAATTCCCGAACTTAACCATAAGTAAGAGGGTGAGTCGTGAAATAGATCCAGTTACCTTTTGGTATCATGCACTATGGAGACATAAGACCCCTCTATATTTCTATGAAGTTTAAAATTATTTTGTTTCAATCTTTAAAAGGTTGTTGTTGGGTGAAAATACTTCAAGGATATCTAACCAAGCTAACAAATTCTTAGAGAAAAAAGGAACAATAGAATAAATGGAGGATCATAGTGCCATAAGGATATTTATTTTGAAAGAAAATCCTTCTTTTCTCTCGTATCATGTATCAGAAAAACTACTTATTACAGAGGTGGAAAGACAATATAACTTTTGGCTACATTTTTTCCATGAAAAAAGGAAAAAGCAATGTATTCCCCTACCATGGACGATTGGAGATTTCATGTTCATAAATATAAATAAAATTGACGATTTTGCAAATCATTTCAACAATGTTAATTTAAAGTATGCCGAAAATATAAAACGTTTTGATATGAAACGATCTTTGTAGAACATAAGATTCTGGTGGGATTCAATAACTCATTCATCCAGACTATCTTGAACAAAGAAGAATAAGGTAACAATCAAATTTTTCCTATACACGATGTTGGTGACCTAGAAACATTACTCAGTAGTAGTGATTTTTATAAGCAAAAGCGAAAATATCCTACTAAAAGAAGTGCTCAGTCTCCAATTGTCACTACCAAGAATACAACGTCTTGGAGCAATGTTCAAATGACTCACCCAGTTAGAAAAGTTTTAAATAGTATTTCAAGTGGAGGGGGAGAGAAGCATCCTCCCCCTGGGAAAATTGAGAGTTCACATAATCTCCCCGTGAGAAAGAAAAGGAAGAGTATAGTGCAAGAGGAAGAGGATAATCTTATAGAAAATGACATCCAAATATTTTCTCTGGAGGACATGGAGCTAGAAGTAGATATTGAGAAAATATTTCCCGCAATGTAACAACCAAAAAATATGGCTCAACATTTTTTTTTATTGGAAGTCGTTGCAAATGAGACCTTTAGTGAAGAAGAATCCTTCACTTTTCAAACTGTTTTTTTTTATAAAGAGTCTAAAAAGTTGATTGTAGAGATAAGTGACCAGAAGAATAAAAAGGGAAAGTATCGCTGAGAGGTCAACCTAAAGGACATGTGACCATCCCAAATTTCAAAAATCCATAGGGAAATCGGGGATGCTCTTGACGATTGTATTGATGGTTTGGAAGATGAAAATGCTAATTTAAAAGAAAGGATGAGAGAATTGGAAAATTGTTTAACGCCTCTTCCAATCCTGGCAAGTCCTTTGTCAATGGTTAAACCAAATACACCTGCCATTAAGTTAAAATGATCTTCTAGTTTACTCAGATCAGTCTGAAGTTATGTAGAGAAAAATATTAAAGAGAGAATGTCACTCATAACATAAGCATGAGATGTATAAAAAAATATTGTTTCTTTCATCTCAAGGGCACATACTTTTCATGAGTATCTGCAAGTTGATTCAAAAAATGAAGAAGGTTTCTACACTGATGTTATATTTCCATTTTCAATAAAAGTATCAAATATGACAGAATTGAAAAGAAGAGAATAGGATATTCCTTCTCAAAGTCGAATTAAACAGTTGAATGCTTGTTGGAAAGAAAAGATCAAGAATTTGAATAACATCATCCAAGCATGCAGTGAAGCCATAGTAAAAAGAAAAGAATTGTTCAAAAGAGTCACAGAGATAGATCTGGCACTAAGAAATGATAAGTTACAATACCCTAAGTTAATTCTCAATTCAATGTTTATGACAAAACAATAATTTTATGAACAAGTTGAGATATTAAAGGGGTTTTCAGCTGAGAAATTTTATAATGAAGAAGAAAAATAAAATGACAACAACAAGAAGGTGAAAGAGACAGAGACCATCATAGTAAGTTTATGCTAATCACATCTTGATTTATTTATCAGTTTTTCATTTAGTTACTTTTCTTCTTTGAATAGAAAGGTTTAACAAAAATTTGATAACTCATTCGTGTTTTCTTTCCAGGTCTTGCTACTCTATCATATCCAACCATATTCTTTCCACATATTACTTCTTTTTTATATTTTCTTTATGGTCTGCAGGAGCCCCAATCCCAGTCATAAGGAGAAACACATTTAAATTTCAAATATTTGTAACATACTCTATATATTTCAGAAATCCCAAGAGAACTATTTCAGGATCAGTTTTGACGATGTTTTATAACTCTGATTTTTTAGTATAAAATATTTGAGATTGATATATCATTTTCTTATTTTGATCTCCACATGTGTTTACTCTATTAAAGTTCTCTTATGAGTGCAAACCATTTTATTTTATTTTATGTGATCAAGAATATTTAGTTTAACTATGATGGATGTGAGGAAAGTTTTCTTATATTTCTCAAATATGTGATTTGTGAGGCTCTTGATCATCTTTCAGGAACTCTCTTTAAAAACAAAACTTTTTATTTTACTACAATATTTATATTTCTTTGAATATCATGACGGGCTTTCTTAAAGTCCTATATTATTTTGAAAATCTAGAATTCCAAGAAAATATTGAAACAAAGAGGAGTACCACCTCTATGAAAATGCAAGGGGGTTTGTATCCCCGTGAGGTTTTCGTTTCGGTCCTAGTGGATTCAACCATCAACAAGTCCTTATAATATGTTAGTCTGAGTCCTTCCAAATCTTTTTCCTTCTTCTATCCATCGTGCTCGATGATGGAGGATGCCTTAATGCCTTCCTTCCATCAGGTCTCTTCCTATCAACTTAAACACATCTTTCTCTAGGATAGGTATCTAGAGTCATATTTGTTACCTTGGGGATTTTAGTTATCATTGGAAGGTTCCCTCACTATTTACAGTGGGAATACATCAATGTCCCATGGTCGGTAGATTCTACCATGTGTTCATCATCATCTCATTTATATGCATTTTTTAGATTGTACCATGGTACGTTGACATCCATTATCATCATCAATGGGTTGTATCACATTTTTTAATGGTATACATCAATTACTATTAATCAAACAATGTCTCATTGTGTTTGACCCCACCACATCTATTCGCATAGTGTAGATGCGTACCATGACATATTGTTTTGAATACTACAGGTGAAGCATGAGCATCACATATTTTTGGTTCTTACCTGACATATTTTACCACCCCACATACATTGGTACTTACAAAGGATTATCTTGTTCACACCATTGGTCCCATATATCCTCTATTTCTTATTTTTAGACATAGCTCCATTGTGTATCTATTCATGGCTATGATCTACTTTCACATGGATTCACTGCGTATTCGTTGTGACCATGCTTTCTAGTTCATATATACCACATGGGTCTACTGTGTTTTTGTCGTGGCCATGTTCACTTCTCATATGTTCATGCCATGGATCTTCATTGTATTTGATTTGGAAACCATTCTTACATCACTCCTGAGCATGGGTATGCCCAACTTTGGAAGAGAATACTCGTACTTTTTTTGGGTACCTTAATGAGTTTTCTCCATTGCATCCTTTCCTCTCAGAGTTATAATGTATTTCGGCCATCATATTTCCCTTCTTACCTAACACATTAGGGGGCATTTTTTATAGCGCAAATTTCCACAGCTATGGATTTCTATCATGGCCTTACCCTTTTCCATAGCATGCTAAGAAAAATCCAAAACTTTCCTCATCAATATTAATTAAAAAACATGGAATTTTCATATTTCCGTGAGTTTCCTTTATGCAACATGAGAACATCTGTAACTTTCTAGTATACAACCCACAGATTCCCTCAAAAATTATGAAAAGTAAAATATTTCCACAATTTTAGGTGGGTTTTCGGTTAGGCTCATTTCCCAACATCCCTAAGCCCGTAATAAATATAACTCAACCTTCCAAACCTCTTTTGGATGGTATAAAAGAAACATTGAGGTGAAATATTAGGACAATTCATATGGTGCAAGGTTATGCCATTGAGATTTAGGAAACTCCCTTAATCCCTTCATTCTTTTAGTAGCATCCCTTGACCTGGAAACTCCTTTTATATTATTCCTTCCTCTGATATATAGCCATAAGGTGTGTTCCTATCCTTATTGGGTTATTTAAGGAATATCCTTTTTGTTGAGTTGATTCTTGAAGGGGTTGTGGAGGAACCCGGGCATTTCGATCTGAAGCGGTGTCGGAAGTTGAACGAGGTTGTAACTAACTTTCACATAATGTTAACAATACAAAAGTTCTCTTTACCTCCTATCGTGTGTTCATTGCAATGTTATATTATGTTGTTGTTCATATATGCTTTGATTTATACAAACAATATATTCTACTTTAACCTATAACTAACTTGTTGCAACACTATCTTTGTTTTCTATTGCAGGCTAGTTCCAACAAAGACCAGGAGCACTTCAAGAAGAAGGAGTTGGGATCGACATAGAATGAAGGGTTTAAGGTCCAAGTCTTCTCCTTTTTGCATCCATTCTCTCTCCTAGTGAAAAAATAGTAATTTCTTGTTTGCATGCTTGTTTGTGAGGGTAGATTTTAGTCTTCTTAATTCGGTCCTGCTCTACTCTGACTTGACCTAAGGTCATGGGGGAAAAATCCCTTAATCAATAGGTTCATAGAGATAAAATTTTATATCTTTTTCATTTTATACTTTGACTATTTCCACATGAGAGAAAGTGAAAGATAAGCCTAAGTTTGCTTAATACATGGATAAATTTTTACAAAAAGGAACCAATAATGATACTCAATATACATTCAACATGAATATCATGTAGTGTGAAAGTAGTTAATAGAAGAAACCTTGACATGTGTCATGGCTAGGTGCAACATTTTTATGATATGCAATTTGTTTCTCTAAATTCTTATTTTATCGATATTCCATAAACATATATTGGTGGATATTATTGGATATATACATGTGTCAGGGTTTTGAATGGTGAATTTTATTTTCGCTGATGCTGAGATTTTAATCCTCATGTGACATCTTATGCTTCATGTAAATAAATTGTGTTGATAATGATAGTTATAGTATCATGGGTAGATCATACATGTGGTGTTTGAGAGCTTGTATTTGAGCGATAAAAATTTTCAGGCACCCTTTAAGAAAACATTTTTCACTAATAAATAATATGTTGTGAGAATGTAGATGATAGGTAGAACTTTGTTCTTCTAAGTAAGAAAACATGCTACACATCAAGTTTTTTTCTTTGGTTTATTTATCACCATTTATTATATATTTAGATAATTTAAGATATTCTATCCAATATTTATAGGGTCCATTTTAAGATAAAATAATGCTAAGGTATCTAGGCTAAGATATTTAATATTGAGTTATAGTGATTGTGAACTCAATATTATATGAGTTGCATGGCATTTGTAATAATTGTAGGAAATTTTGTTGTCCTATTTGGCTATGAATCCATGTCCTCAAAAAATAAGCTAAGTGGCTATGCATCAATTCAATAACTTGGATATGATGTGTACTATTAACTTGACTAAATGAATTGAATTGATCAAATAGTTGAATAAAGAAACATACAAGATCTATTAAGGAGGTTTCTCTAAATTAATATAAAATACATGACAAGAAGAAATACACATCTTCTCTTTGGTAGTAATTTTTATAATTTCTACTTTCCTAATAGTGTAACTCATCAAAACTTTGGTCATTTAGAAATGATTCTCTTAAATATTTTCAAGCGTAGAAAAAAATTCTAAAGAAAACCAAGTAATTACTTACCTTTTTTCTAAAGTCCGATAGACCAATGTTGTTCTCAATGGATGTTAATAACCATCATTAATATTCATTATCATTATCATCATTGGAATTGGATTTGATATATGGGATATATTTTTATATAAGTTTATAGAGGATAATAATATGCTCAACAAGAGTTGAGTCAACTCAAAAACCCATGTCTCAAAATCTGACATGGACTCAATTTCACAAAGAAGAAATAAAATCAAATCAATAGGCCCTTAGATATCCAACCTCCAAACTTGAATTTATGTTCAAAAAATGACACTAAATAGTGTATTGAAAACATGGTGTCATTGCTTGCATCTAGCCATCATATACACTCCACAATGCACACTCATTATTGTGTTTTGATTCCCTATTGCAGATATCCATGATTTGAATATTTGATTGCAAATTTCTTCCTAGAATGTTTACTTGTATATGTATAAACTTGGTCATCCTCGTATATATTTTAGCATTCGATTCTTTTTTTTGGGGGGGTTTCTCTCACAATTCTAAATAGGATTTTGTCATACACAATTTTTCCACTCTACAACTCCCTTATTTCCCTTTGTACATTATACTATAATATATTAGAAAGTGTATAGTTATAACAACATATCTCCTCCACTCCTGTGGATTATGATTTTTCATATTAATCTTGTATGGATAGGTTTATTTCTTTACTTACTTTCACTTTTCATCTCTCAACTAGTATTTCTTATAAAAGATGTTAATTGTCTCATATGATTTCCCTAGGTCCTTGAATCCATTAGTATTAAGGAATAAAAATAAATTATGTTTCATTGTGCATATCCCCATTTGGATTCTATCAACGTATAACACAAGGTCAACCTACTTCAACAATAAATATTTCTCCTATGTAGCTTACCTTAATCTCTATGGATATTATCCCAAAGAACTCCACTAAAGGGGAGTAATACCCCTTGACATCCATGCAAAAAATGGTTAATGAAGAACATCAATATCAACACAATCTCAAGTTATGATGCGATTAGCCTTGTTGAAATTATCAACATTGCAAACTCTAGCTACATAGACATTTTCAAGGTTGAATCCTTTATAAGTGAAATTAACCTAGACATACCTCTATTTAAGAGTGATATAAATGTTTTCAAGTTCAAATATTTGGTTTCAACATATTTCCATGTGAACAATGTATTCAACAAGAATATCACATTCACTACATTGAAATTTTCACCCTCTTACCTCAATCGTTTGGAGGCTTATATTCCTAACAATGACAGGAATTTAGATAAGAACCTATTTATCATTTTTTTGATTTCGAAGAGATACTTTGGTAAAACTTCCTTCTTAGGTGCTATTTAAAATACGGATACATATAGTGGCATTAACACTATTAGAAGCAATGATACTTTGTGGTGATCTACTCTTAGTAATTCCACACTATGCTTATTCTACTAGTCATACATGCCCCAAAGAAGATCAAACTTGACGTACAAGTTGGTCTTGCATCAATATATTAACCAGGATGTAATTCCTTACCATCAACATCCTCAACTATGTCTATCCAGCCACAACAAAAGTCAAGATTTATAATTGAAAGAATTGCCACAAAATGTCTCAACATCCATCAATTATTGTAATGTGTACCACCTATCACCGGAAACAACACGAAAAGTAATATCCATCTATGAGTGTATTACCTGCATTTACACTTTCAACATAGTTACCAACTTAACGAGAACTTTACAGAGTTCTCGTTTTTGGGGGGGTCCAATTTTTTACCCCGTTTTTAAAAATGGTGCTACCAGTAGCACCTCTTCTCCCTTTTTAGGTGGTTTTTCGATATTTTAAATTTTTCAATCCACAATGTTTACACTTCTTTTTTTAAATGCTTATTTTTCATCTATTTTCAATTTTTTCAATTTTTTTTATTTTTATTTTTTTATTCAATGGTGTTTTTAGTCATTTTTCCACGCTTCTTTCACTCTTAAAAATATTTTTTACCATTTACTTTTTTGAAGTTACGATTTTTCATATAATTGTGTCTTCTTAATTAATTTATTGTTCCATACTTTTAAAATATAGTGGAAAACACCATTCTTAACACATTGTTTACCTTTACTTCAAAACATGGAAAAAAATTGTAGTTAAATAACACTAATTTTTAATATTTAACAAAAAAATATAATTCATTTTTTTTTATAAATTAAAAACTAAGAAAAATAAAAGAACTAAAATTAAATAAATAAATAAAAAATAACAAATTTAGATAATAAAAAAGATCAAAGAGAAACTTAAAAAACTAAAGAGTAAAAAAACAAAACAAAACAAAACAAATATATAAACTAAGCTAAATCTAGAAAACAAAAACAAAAAAAAGGTAAAAAACCAAATTAAAGGCCTAAAAACTTTAGAAAACACAAAGAACAATTAAGAATATATATTAAAAAGAAAAAAATTAACACACTTAAACTACAAAATTTAATACAAAATTAGAAAAAAATAAAAAAATAAAAACTTAAAAAAAAACATAAAATTACAAAAAAAAATAATGATTTTATTAAAAAACTTTAAAATATGTAAAATTTTCTGAAAAAACAAACAAATTAAAAAACATATATGCACCGGTGATAGGAGGACATGGGGGGTGATGCCGAGAATCACCACAACCCCCAGGGGATAAGCCTTAGCCCCATGTGACCAGGGTTTAGCTCCTGGGGGCCGGGGTGACGTTGGGCATCACCCCAACCCCCAGGACCTAAACCCTGGTCCCACGGGGCTGAGGCTGAGCCCCTGGGGGCTGGGGAGATGCCTAGAATCACCCCAGTCCCTAGGGTCTCGGGTGATGGCCGACATCACCCCCACGACACCCACGATGCTCAACCAACATGGGTGTCATGGGTGTCATGGCAGGTTTTCGGGCATCACCCCAGTCCCCAGTGGCTAAGCCCTGGTGCCACGGGGCCAAGAATTAGCTTGTGGGGGCTGGGGTGATGTCGAGAATCACCCCAGCCCCTAGGGGATAAGACTTAGCCCGGTGGGACCAGGGTTTAGCCCATGGGGGCTGGAGTGATATCCGACATCACCCAAGCCCCCACGGGCTAAGCCTTGGCCCTGTGGGACCAATGCTTAGCGCCTAGGTGCTGGGGTGATGCCCGACATCACCCCAGCCCCCACGGGCTAAGCCTTTGCCCTGTGGGACCAAGGCTTAGCCCCTAGGGGCTGGGGTGATGCCAAGAATTGTCCCCCACAACACCCCAATAATATGTAGGTTTGTAATTTTTTTGTTTGTTTTAATTTTAATTAAAATTTTATGTTATTTCAATTGCAAAATATATTTTATTTTTTTTGTTT
>SNQJ01S0014028.1:53071-79360 GCA_010110895.2 Picea sitchensis
TCCATGGCCTTATTCCAAAATTCATCCTTGTTGGCTTCTTCAAAACAGTTTGGTTCAATTGTAGATAAGAGTGGTAGGTGTGTTTGTTCTGGTGAACAGATTTTTCTTCTAGTCTCAACTCCTGCATCTTTGTTTCCAATAATATGATCTGAAGGATGATTCTTCTGTACTCGTTTTCTAGGTGTCTTTGGAGATACTTGTTGAAATTTCTCTTCTACTTCTGTCAGATTCTCTTCATCTTCATCTTCCTCTTCTTCTTTTTCATCTTCTTCTTCAAAAAGTTGTTTCATTGATTTGTTTTCTTCTTCCTTTGATTTTGGTATGCCTGTTTCATCAATTGTTACGTTGATTCTTTCCACAACTTTTTTTAATCTTATATTGTAACACTTGTATGATTTCCTTGTACTTGAGTAACCAACAAGTGTAATGTACCTCCAATTCACCATAAAAAAAAAAAAAAAACTTTTTCTATGACATAAATCAATTTTCGTTTAAGTTTAGAATTTAAGAGAAGGAACTATTCATTTCTGTCTATAAGGATATTATTACACCAGTCTAATCCATTTGAACCAAAAATATTCTGTGGGTAAATTCCTTCCATGACTCTATTTCTTACCTAAATTCTTAAACCAGACCAGCATACTCAAATGTATATAGGCGATGTCTAAAATTAGGTCAAAGGAACCCCTGATGTTCAAAGAGATAAAGCTCAGAAGGGATAGCACCTTTGAAATACTTAAAGGGAGGCGGGAATCGCAGAGTCAAGATTCAGTGGTATAACACCAAATCATTTTGGCCAGATATCCTTAGAAGAATGGATGGTGAAATTTCCTCGGGGAAAGGTACTGAAATCCCGTGGACCATTGGATATCATATATCTGTGCGGAAGTTAAGACTAATCGCCCTTTAGTGTTCAGAATCTCATGAGGAGTAGCGACCGTTGGATGAGAAGAAATAGGATCCGTTGGTATCGTGCTTTGAAATTCACTGTTTCGGAGTTCAGATTTTCGAGCAACAAGGAGGTTTGTAGATGCTATATTGTGAACTCTCGTTTCGCGAAAATCCCAAAAGAATTGGGACCGTTGATCTCTCGAGGGGAAAATTTCTGGCATTTCATCTTCAGGAAATCATAGGGGAAAATCTTGGACTTCAGGATTAGAAGGAGGAAAGGTTGGAGTTACATCGCAACCTTACAAACACCGAAATCGCGACGCTCTCCGAGGAGATAGCCCAGGTCAGAAGGCATGGTCACATGGGCGGAGGCTACAGGAAGAGCCAAAGTCGTTAAGCCCTTTTCGGCATTTCAGGACCCAGGAATTCGAAAGGCTTAGAAACTATGCAATCGGAGTCACGAAGTCCCAAATCGTGAAACCCCGAAATAATGGGCCCACAGTCATTTATTGAATATTATGATGACATGTTTCTACGTGGGTCTTTCTACTTCATCTATTGAAATGGATTGTACACAGTACTAACTGCACTGGTATCCGTATACCTTCTATATAAATATATGTATATATTTAAATCTATTAGTGTTATGTGTACAGGCCTCTTCCAAATTCAATTATTCAAGGATAGGTTTGCTAGAAATTCAATTACATAAGTAATCCGATGCCTATAAATAGTTCGTTATCTTTCACGCTCATCTTTACATAGACAAACCTACATCAAAATATGATTTCAGAGTTAAAACCTGCTCCTGTAGGTGGATTTGTTCTTTAAGTTCATATGTAGAGAGTTTTGGTCTAGCGTTTGGATTCAAGAGGAACCATTCCCTAGATTTAGTCTTTGATTATAACTTCTCACAATGCATAGATGTCATCCATGGAAATTATTTCGTCTTAGCACAATTAGAGATATAAAATCAGATGCATGAATCATTCAAGAAAAGACTGAGCATATTTTTAAAAAAGGGTTAAACAAAAAGTGGACATTTCGGCATTCGGGACTCACTGTTACAGAATTACGGAATTCCTTGGTTTTACCAAACCACAAAATCCAACCCTGAAATGTAGGGCCCACAGTCCCTTCACATTTTGCAATTCAGAATTTCATGTATCATCTTGTTTGGACAACAGGGGCTCCTAAACCCCGACGTCCTGAACCTCGAAATCCCGAAATGCGGGGCCCATAGTCCCATCACATTTCGTAATTCATCTTTTTGTGTTTCAAATTTAATTGAATGTCATGTGTTCATAAACCCCGACACCCCGAACCCCGAAAACCCTGATCATTAATATAACTTGGCGCATGAATTTTTTTTTTTTGAGTTCGACGTTTGTAATCGCCGGAAACCCAATTGACCTCTATTTTTCACAACATTTTTGTCCTCTACTATTTATGCCCTAAATCAATAGCCTAAGTTAATTTGTCGGTAAAGGTCCTGAATAAAAGTCTCCAGACCCTTAAACTTACGGAGCATTCAGTTGCCCAATTTAAAAGGGTCATTCATATTTCATTATGCCCTAAAATCTCAAATACTAGGGTTATTGCCTTGAAGACAGGCCATGTTTTCAACACTAGAAATTGGATCGACATACACTAGATCTATAATACTAAATCATTTTATCTCGTTTCGGCATTCCTTATAATTATTACCCAAATGGTTCTATTCTTCCATAGCGATTATTTGGATTGGAGATAAAGGTCCGAGTAATATTTCAATACTATCTTTTGCTTCCAGAATAATATATGCATATAAATACATGAGTCTATAAGTATAAACCTACTCAATCCAGATCTGTTTGATATTGCGATTACAAATTAATAACATTTCCCTATAGACAAATTTATACTATCACTTCACTTGCACACGAATAACTTTGTCTTAGGTTTTTAATTCAGTACGGGCGATCCCCGAATTTAATTACTTGATTATATAAATTCATACAATGAACATATATCATCTATGGATGCCATCTCAACTTAGTACAGTTACATACATTACAACAAATAGAAATAATCATTCACACAGTTACATTACAACAAATAGATATGATCATTCACACAGAAAAGGAAAAGTTTACATATCTAGAATAGTTTCACGGAAAGACAAAGGGAACAACCATGTTCCTCCCAACTGTAGAACATGACAGCCAAAACCACTTGCCTGATTCACCCCCTAGCTTGACCATGAATTCATGAGGGAGAACTTGGAAACTCCTCAACAATATTCACAATTTTTCAGCAGTTATCCCGTTGCCTCACACTTACTCGGTTGTGCTCATAATAGGAAGAGGACTCACAATCGTTTCCCAGCATACTTCGCAGCGTCCTGCCTCCTCGCATATTCTATTTAACAATTTTTGCCCATGTCTTTTCCCTCTTTTGGGGATTTTCGCAACTTTCTAAATCCCTGATTTTCAGGGGCTGCTAGTGGCCAAATCTCTGATTTTCCACTTGTAATAATCAACCCAGAGACAGTCCCAACTTGTTCCCCCCTCATGGAGTCATGGTCAACTGATTTTAACATGGTTGTTCCATTTGTCCTCCTGCAATTAATATAAATATTATGTTGTTATACAAGTTTCATAGTCAAATAGTTAGTTGAGTCCAAACATATCTCTTCCCAACAGTCATAATACTTAATTACAAATATCAAATTCGAAATTCAGAATTGCCATAAATGGATTTTGTTTTCCAAATTTGAATTTACTAAAAACGGAAATAAATTTCTAGCAAATTTCAATTTCAAAAATATTTTATTTTTGGGGATATGACATCCTTTCCCCCTTCAGTAAAACACTGTCCTCAGTGTTCGCTCCTTTTTTGGAACAGATTTGGATGAGATTTCCGCAAATCTCCCTCCAACTCCCAAGTGGCCTCCTCGGGACTAAAGTGCTTCCATTGCACCTTTACCTGAGTGACAACTCTGTTCTGAGGTGCTATTTCTCTCCAGTATAGAATGCGCAGGGGTTCCACCTGGAACTCTCCTTAGGGTTCCACCTGCACCAAGTTCCAATCAATCATATGAGTAGGGTCATGAATATACTTTTTCAACAAAGAAACATGAAATACATTATGAATTCTTAGATTAGCTGGGAGTGCAAGTTGATATGCTACGGGTCCAATTCGAGCTAGTATCTCAAAGGGCCCACAAAACCTAGGTGCCATCTTGGCATAGTTCCCTAACTTTAGCGAGATTTTTCGGGCTTTGTCCTTCAAGTAAACATGGTCTCCCACTTGAAATTCCAAGTGTCTTCTTTTCTGATCTGCATAGCTTTTATGTCTGTCCTATCCTTCTTTCAAGTTCTGTTGTACCTTCCTTACCATGTTCTCCATTTCTTGGAGCATCTCTGGTCCAACCATGAGCCTGTCAGCCGGGTTATCCCAGCTAATTGCAGTCGTACATTTTATGTCATATAGTATTTCTAAGGGGCTCAACTTAGCCAAAGTTTGGTACCCATTGTTATATTAAATTCTACCAAGTGTAGGTAGTCTTCCCACTTGTTCGGTTTTGTTCTTACATATATGTGGATCATATCCTCAACGATTGGGTTTTTCCTTTCAGTCTATCCATCCGTTTGTGGATGATAACTCATACTAAAATTCAAGTTAGTACTTATCCCTGCAAACAATTCCTTCCAAAAAGCGGATGTGAATTTTATGTCTCTATCTGAAATCACCACTTTAGGAATACCATGCAGTCTAAAAATTTCTTTCATGAATATTTCAGCAATGTTTATACATTTAAAGTAGACTTTATAGGAATAAAGTGTGCCGAATTACTGAGTTTATCGATTACAACCATGATAGAATCATTTTGTTTCTGGGTTTTAGGCAAACCTGTTATAAATTCCAGCGACATGGTCTCCCATTTGCATTCTGGTACTAGTAATGGCTATAATAGGTCAACTGGATGCTGGTGTTCGATCTTAACCTGCTAACAATCTTGGCACCTCGCCAAGTACTATGTTGTTTCACCCTTCATATTAGGCCAGTAAAATAGTTTTCTGAGTGTTGTTATTGTTTTCTGGTAACCTGGATGGACAGAATACGGTTTCTTATGCACTTCGTCTAAAACAGTTAATTTTAACTCTGCTAAATCTGGTATGTAAAGCCTATTTTTAAATCTTAGTAATCCCTTCTTGTCGATACTTATTTCTGGTTTATCTGAGTTTGTGATACTATTTTGAAATCTCGCCATCATCTAAGTTTAATTTCCATCGTTAATACCTATCGTCCTTATTCTTTGTTCCATATCACTTTCTGCCCTGCTAATATTTATCTCAAATAACCCATGGCCTCTTCTACTTAAAGCGTCTGCTACTTTATTTTCCTTACCCTTGATATGTTGGACCTCAAAGTGGAATTTGCTTAGGAAGGCTAGCCATCTTGCTTGTCTTGCATTAAGATCTGGTTGGCTAAATAGATATTTCACCCCGGTATTATCCGTCAGTAGTAAGAATTTTCTACCCATTATGTAATGTCACCACATTTTTCAGGTGTGTATTACTGCTGCCAATTCTAAATCACGAGTGACACAATTGCACTCGTGTTCTTTTAATTTCAGGGACTCTTAACAAATAACGTGTCCTTCCTGAGTCAGGACACCACCTAGTCCCTCTCTACTTGCATCAACACAAACTGTGAAGTCTTTATCTGGGTCTGCTACCTTCAAAATGAGCACCATTGTCAATAATTATTTTAGCTTGTTAAAACTGTCTTGACACTTTTGCGACCAATTAAACTTGGTCCCTTTCTTTTGTAATGACTTGATAGGGTAGGCTATCTTGGAAAATCCTTCTATGAATCTGCAGTAATATCCGGTGATTCCCATGAACGACCGGATATCTGCCACATCCTTAGGTATTGGCCATTCCATAATGGATTTTATCTTTTTTGGGTCCACGAAAATACCTTTCGATGAAATGACATGTCCTAAATATTGTATTTTTCTTTAATAAAAATTACAGTTGTCGAATTTTGCATATAGTTTGTGTTTCCTCAACGTTTGCAGAACTATCCTTAAGTGTTCATCATGTTCTTCCTCTGTTTTTGAATAGGCCAGAATATCGTCGATAAATACTACCATGAACTTGTCTAAGTATGGACTGAAAATGTTGTTCATTAAGCGCATAAATTTGGCTGGTGTGTTAGTGAGTCCGAAAGGTATGACTACGAATTCGTAGTGTCCATATCTGGTCTGAAAAGTTGTTTTTCTTATCTCCTCATCTTTTATCCTAACTTGATGATAACCGAATCGTAAATCCAACTTCGAAAAGATCTGGGCCCCACCTACTTTATCGAACAAATCGTTTCTCCTTGGTAAGGGTTATTTGTTCTTAACAATCATTTTTTTCATCTGTCTATAGTCGATACATAGTCTTAGAGTACCATATTTATTTTTCACAAAGAGGACTGGTGGTCCCCATGGTGAGACACTTGGTTTGATATACTCTTTGTCCAACAATTCCTGTAACTGTATTTTTAATTCTGTCAATTCTGGTAGACTCATTCAGTAGGGTGCTTTTGAGATAGGGGTTGATCTGGGTAGTAAGTCTATGGAGAACTCTATTTCTCTTCTAGGAGGTAATTCTGTCATCTCATCAACAAACATGTCTCTGAATTCACGTAGGACAAAAAAGTCTTCTACCTTGGGCTTATCTTCCTTTTTTAATAGGTTTGTCACTTGAATGGCGTAAACTTGACATCCCTTTCTAATACATTTCTTGAGTTGCATCGCTGAAACTTGTCTGAATGACACAGGTTTTGGTATGCCTTGGGTTGTTCTAACAGTGTCGAAATTATCATGATAGCTAAGTATCTTTGTATAACAGTCTAGTACTTCATTGTGTTGTTCCAACCAATCCATCTCGATAATCATATAATAAGATCCTAATGGTAGGATGCTCAGATTGGTCCTTATCTTTTGACCATCCAGGATAAACTCAAGATCAGGAATAAAGTCGGCTACTTTTCTTTTAGTACCTGTTGCTAGTTGTACAAGCCATGATTTTGGGTGCTTCAGTCTCTTAAGCTTATTCGACTCTACTACATCGGGAGTAATATAACTTAACGTAGCTCCAGGGTCAATTAAAACAGAGATTCGAGTGTCATTGATTTTACCTTCGATTTCTACCACCGAGGACTGGTGGTCAGCTTGTCGACCATCTATTGTTGCGTTTATCCGATGCAGACTTCTGCCCACGTCTCCCACTGTCGAGGCTTCCTACAAATTGTGAACAACAGTTATGTTGGATGCAATTAAACATGGACATTTCCTCCTTAGATGAGGTTCTCCACACTCCCAACATCTTAATGGCTCACGGGAATTGTCCCCAAACTTCTTCATTCCCAGGTTTACCGGTTTAATGCTACCTTGCGTATTCAGATGATTGTAGTGAAAATCCTTCCTTGGGAAACTTTTTGCTGCAACCTGATAAGGAGCTAGTTGGTATCCCTTCTTTCACTGGTTCATTCGATCTTGCTTGTTATCCTTCTAGGTCTTGGGAAACTCTTCCCACTATTTATACTAGTCCTAGCACATTTGTGCTTTCCTGAATACCTCACTCAAGGATTTGGGGCTGCCAAACTCAACTATGTCCTGGTAGGCCTGTGATAAACAACTTAAGAATTGCTGGATTTTTACCTTATCCTCCTGGATGTATGGTACGGAAATTAGTAGTTCCAGAAATTTATTTATAAGGTCCTCCATCGTCATATGTCTGAGTCGTAACTCGTAAAATTCTTTTGTCTTCCTTTCATAATAGCTTTCATAAAGGTATTGTTTCTTGAAATACTTCTTAAAGTCAGACCATTCCAATTGTTTCTCCTTTATGTCCTTGGCCAATTTCAGGTCCTGCCACCAAATGTTGGCCTTCCCCTTCAGATTGTAGATGGCCATTCTGACCTTCATGTTGTTGTAATAGTTGTATATCTGGAAGTATTTTTTGATGTCCAACAACCATGCCTCAACTTCTTCTCCTGTCCTAGATTCTGCATCAAAGGTAGCTGGTTTAATATTTTTAAATTCTCCTTCAAGGTGGTCTGTTTTTTTCTTTTTTCTTTTTTCTATCTGGTATGGTTTTGTCTTCAGTGGAAGGTGTCCCTTCAGATGAACTGTCTTCTTTTTCTGTTTCCGCACCAAAATTCTTGGAGACCCTTTTGTTGACCTCCTCATCATGTTTATCATCTTTTGGACTTTTCTAGGTTACTATACTACACAGCAGGACTTCATTTATCTCTTGTTGTTCCTACTGTGCTTTCTTCAATTTTTCATTGTTGGCCTTGAAAACTTGTAGCTCAATAATAATATTCCTCATTGTTTCCAACACCTTCGTGGGTGAGCTTCCATCACTGTTCTGTCTTGGATCTCCAGGAGGTCCTTTTTTCGGATTCCCTTCCATCCTAATTTATGCACCTTCTTGGGCTGCCATAATCAACACAAAACATAAAGGATTTTTGTTTGTAACCACAAGATTTATTAGTTTTTTCATAAATCAGAATATATACTAAGAAATTAATGTGGCCCTGTTCAGGCCCAGTGTTGTAACTTTTTCTCTGATACCATATGTAATGTACCTCCAATTCACCATAAAAATATATATATATATTTCTATGACATAAATCAATTTTTGTTTAAGTTTAGAATGTAAGAGAAGGAATGATTCATTTCTGTTCATAAGGATACTATTACATGAGTCTAATCCATTTGAACTAAAAATCTTCTATGGGTAAATTCCTTCCATGACTCAGATATTACTTCCCTAAATTCTCAAACCACACCAACATACTCAAATGTATATAGGCGATGTCTAAACTTAGGTTGAAGGAACCCTTGATGTTTAGAGAGATAAAGCTCAGAAGGGATCACACCATTGAAGTACTTAAAGGGAGGTGGGAATCACAGAGTCAAGATTCGGTGGTAGAACGCCAAATCATTTTGACCAGATATCCTTAGAAGAATGGACGGTGAAATTTCCTCGGGGAAAGGTACTAAAATCCCATGGACCATTGGATCTCATAGATCTGTGCGGAAGTTAAGACCGATCACCCTTTAGTGTTTAGAAGCTCATGAGGAGTAATGATCGTTGGATGAGAAAAAACAGGAGCCGTTGGTCTCGTGCTTTGAAATTCACTGTTTCAGAGTTCAAGTTTTGGAACAGCAAGGAGGTTTGTAGATGTTACATCGTGAACTCCCGTTTCATGAAAATCCCGAAATAATCGGGACCATTGATCTCTCGAGGGGAAATTTTTTGGCATTTTGTCTTCAGGAAAACGGAGGGGAAAATCTTGGACTTCAGGATTAGAAGGAGGAAAGGTTGGAGTTACATCACAACCTTACAAACCCCGAAATTGTGATGCGCTCCAAGGAGATAACCCAGGTCACAAGGCATGGTCGCATGGGCAGAGGCTACAGGAAGAGCCAAACCCGTTAATCCCTTTTCGGCATTTCAAGACCTGAGAATTCGAAAGGCTTTGAAATGATGCAACCGAAGTCGCGAAGTCTTGAATCACGAAACCCCGAAATCCTCGACCCACAGTCATTTATTGAATATTATGATGACAGATTTCTGTGTGGGTCTTTCTACCTCATCTATTGAAATGGTCTGTACATAGTACTAACTACACTGGTATCCGTATACCTTCTCTATAAATATATGTATATATTTAAATCTATTAGTGCTATGTGTACATGCCTCTTCCAAATTCAATTATTCAAGGATAGGTCTGCTAGAACTTCAATTACAGAAGTAACTCGGTGCCTATAAATAGTTCAGTATCTTTCAAGATCATATTTACATAGGCAATCTTACCTCGAAATATGATTTCAGAGTCCAAACCTACTCCTGTAGGTGGATTTGTTCTTTAAGTTCATATGTAGATAGTTTTGGTCTAGCATTTGGATTCAGGAGGAACCATTCCCCAGATTTAGTCTTTGATTATAACTTCTCACAACACATAGATGTCATCCATAGAAATTATTTCGTCTTAGCACAATTAGAGGTATAAAATCAGATGCATGAATCATTCAAGCAAAGACCGAGCATATTTTTAAAAGAGGGTTAAACACAAAGTGGACATTTCAGCATTCGGGACTCACTGTTACAGAATCATGACATTCCTTGGTTTTAGTAAACCTCAAAATTTGACCCTGAAATGTTGGGCCCATAGTCCCTTCGCATTTTGCAATTTGGCATTTCCCGTATCATCTTGTTTGGATGACAGGTGCTCGTAAACCCCGACGTCCCGAACCTCGAAATCCTGAAATGCGAGGCCCACGGTCCCTTCACATTTCGCAATTCGTATTTTTGTGTTTCAAATTTAATTGAATGACAGGTGTTTATAAACCCTAACATCCTGAACCCCAAAAACCCCGATCATTAATATAAATTGGCGCATGCAATCTTTTTTTTTGAGTTCGGTGTTTGTAATCGTCGGAAACCCAATTGACCTCTATTTTTCATAGCATTTTTGTCCTCTACTGTTTATTCCCTAAATCAATAGCCTAAGTTAATTTGTCAGTAAAGGTCCTAAATAAAAGTCTCTGGACCCTTAAACTTACGGAGAATTCAGTTTCCCAATTTAAAAGGGTCATTCGGATTTTGTTATGCCCTAAAATCTCAAATACCAGGGTTATTGCCTTGAATACATGCCCTGTTTTCAATGCTAGAAATTGGATCGACATACGCTAGATCTATAATACTAAATCATTTTATCCCATTTTGGCATTCCTTATAATTATTACCCAAATGGTTCTATTCTTCCATAGCGATTATTTGGATTGGAGATAAAGGTCCAAGTAAAATTTTGATACTATCTTTTGCTTCCAGAATAATATATGCATATAAATACATGAGTCTATAGGTATAAACCTACTCAATCCAAATCTATTTGATATTGCGATTACAAATCAATAACCTTTGCCTATAGATGAATTTATACTATCACTTCACTTGCACACGAATAACTCTATCTCGGGTTTTTAATTCGGGAGGGGCAATCCCTGAATTTAATTGATTGATTTTAAAACTTCATACAATGAACAAATATCGTCTATGGAGGCCATCTCAACTTAGTATAGTTAGATACATTACAACAAATAGAAATAATCATTCACACAGTTACATTACAGCAAATAGATATGATCATTCACACAGAAAAGGAAAATTTTACATATCTAGAACAGTTTCGCGGAAAGACAAAGGGAACAACCACGTTCCTCCCAACCGTAGAACAAGATATCCAAAACCACTTGCCCGATTCACTCCCTAGCCTGACGATGAATCCATGAGGGCGAATTTGGAAACTCCTCAGCAATATTCGAAATTTCTAAATAGTTATCCCCTTGCCTCACACTTTCTCAACAGTGCTCATAATAGCAAGAGGACTCACAATCCTTTCCCAGCATACTTGGCAGTGTCCTGCCTCCTCGCATATGCTATTTACAAATTTTTGCCCAACTCTTTTCCCTCCTTTGGGGATTTTCGCAGCTTTCTAAATCCCTGATTTTCAGGGGCTACCAGTGGCCAAATATCTGATTTGCAACTTCTAATAATCAGCCCAGAGACAGTTCCAACTTGTTCCCCACTCATGGAGTCATGGTCGGCTGATTATTACATGGTTGTTCCACTTGTCCTCCTACAATTAATATAAATATTCTGTTGTTATACAAGTGTCATAGTCAAATAGTTAGTTGATTCCAAATAGATCTCTGCCCAACAGTCATAATACTTAATTACAAATATCAAATTCGAAATTCGGAATTGCCATAAATGGCAAAAATTTTCCAAATTCAAATTTACTAAAAACGGAAATAAATTTCCAACAAATTTCAATTTCAAAAATATTTTATTTTTGGGGATATCACAACAAGTATTATTTTGTCCACATGAGATTCAAACTTTCCCATTCTAGCATATTCTCTTTTGATGTAGCATTTGCTTCCAAAAACTCTGAAGTGCTTCACATTTGTTGGTCTTCCTTTCCATAGCTCGTAGGGAGTTTTATCAGTGTTGTTTCTGAGCATTACTATGTTTTGAATGTCAA
The DNA here is from genome assembly GCA_010110895.2 of Picea sitchensis. Taxonomy (NCBI): domain Eukaryota; kingdom Viridiplantae; phylum Streptophyta; class Pinopsida; order Pinales; family Pinaceae; genus Picea; species Picea sitchensis. The sequence continues at coordinate 65,063 of SNQJ01S0014028.1, forward strand.
CTTCGGTATGCACTGCCTGTGTCCAAAAAATATCTGTCAACTTTGAATCCATTATCTATTGTTTGAGCCATTTCATGTGTAATTATCATCCATTACGATATTGTTCCTTTGTCTTTGAACCACTCTCTGAACCAATCTATGAATCCATGCTCTCGTCCACTATCATATATCTATTAAAACCTGCTAAGTATTCTTAGAAATCCATATCTGTCCATACTATCCAAGACTCTACTTGCGAAACTGTCCATAATGCTAACCCATTTATCATTATACTATCAAACTGTACTTCTGCTAACTAATTGCTCTGAATATGTCTTCTCAAACTCTGCAAGCTGCTCGAAGGATGGTTTTTTGGTCTGTCACAGCCATCGCATAGAATCCCCCTGTCTAATATTCATATTACTTGGGATTCTCTAAGCCATATGGCTCAAAACAATTCCTTCTCTGATGTGTATTCATCATCATCTTCATTGCTAGATTCATCATCATCTTCATTGCTAGATTCACCATCATCTTCATTGGTAGATTCATTATCTCTCTGAGCTCCGACTTCTTTCTTTCTATCTACAGATTCATCTTTCACTACAATGTATGAAAGTACAATCTCTTGAACCAGTTCCTTATTTACATGTCCTTCCTTTCTTTCAGTTATTTTCCAAACATTTCTGTATCTAACATATTTCCTTTTCTCTGTAGAATTTTCTTCATCTCGCTTTATTGTCAATCTTGCAATCTCTGCTACCTGGTCTTTGTTCACTTGTTCTTCCTGTTTTCTTATCCATACATTCTTATATCTGATATAAGTATTCTCTTTCATGGAAGTATCGATCATTCTTCTACAATCAATGGCTATGTGTCCATAGTTATGAAATTTGTAACACTCAATGTTACGTGTGACCACATAGGCATGATTTGCTTGAACATTTCGTTTATAATCCCTGCAATCTGCAACCTTATGTCCAAAGTTTGTACAGTAAAAAAAATGACCATAAAATAAATTTTCATACCTGGGAGTGAATGATCTTCTTTGTGTCATAGTCCTTATGAATTTTTTCTTTGACTGATCATGATCATGATTCAAGCTTCTATTAGCGATTATTTTGGTCTTGGGTGCAAAAGAACCCAGGTCTGCAGATTGCACAGGAAGCGCCCAAGCGCAACATGAGAGAATCCTTTTAGTGAGGAGTCAAGCGAGCGGGCGAAGTTTTGCTGTCGGCGGCCGAGATCCACCTACAAATTTAATCGATGGTCATCGGGTTTTCAGGGCTACTGGGTTTCCTGAGATTTAGCACAAGGGACAGCTCCCAAATTTCAGGACCAATTTGGGGCGTCCGATTCAATTGGGACAGTTGGATACCAGTCGACGTATCGCTATTGGGGTTTCAGGAGCCAAGGAGGTGTTCGTTTATTGCAGTTCAAATCGTCGATCGGAGAAACGCCGAAAGCACCTTTGGTGCCAAGCCCATGGTCTTATCCCCAGGTCATATCAAGCGAGCCTGTAAAGGGGGACAACCCCTTTTATAATAGCGCATACCTTCTAGGTTGTTCATCCTAAGGACGCGTGCCGGAAGATCTGGCCGCGTCAACATTTCGACATTCGAGAGTTTGTGGAGTGAAAGTCTTGTGTCTTTGAACATCGCAAAACCCCATACCCCAACAACACTGAAAGCGTCGAAACTGGGGCCCGTGACAGCACAAAACACTTTCAATCGTCCTTCCAAAAGGGGACACCTGGCGGCGAACTAAGCCATCTCGACGTTTCGACTATCGTGAATCCAAGGTGCAAAAGTAGCTCCGTTATGTTCCAATGCGCGAGATGCCGGGATAATCCTGGACCCGGGCCCACAGCAACGTCGGGTAAGTTCAGGACTGTCAGATCTCAGAAGGACGCGTGGCACCAGATTGAGTCGCCTCGGTGTTTCACTCATCGCGATTTCTAAACACGGGGATTAGCACCTTCCCATTCGTGAACGCCGAAAGCGTCATGGTCATAGCCCGTGGTCACTTGGAGAAAGAAGGGAGTTGTGTAAAGAAGGCCAAGGTGTCGATTTTAGTTACATAGGGGATGATCATGATCTCCATGCACCATCTGATCCGACCCCGACACTGGTTTTCACCTGGAGTTAATGAAGATAAGAAAAGGTGGTTGAAACCTCTCCTCAGGCATTAGGTGCAGAGTATGGATAATCTGGCAAGCGGTCTGCTCGATATGTCCTGTGTATCGATTTTCTCAAAGGAGCAATGCCGAAGTCCTTAGCTTGACAGAGAAGTCTGCGCACGCTAGATGAGCACTAAATGGCTCATCTACCCTCCTTGCAGGAGCCATGCATAGTTAAGGTGGTGTTTAAAAAAATATATCAGTACGAGTTTGACTGAAGTGAAACCAAGCCTTGGGTGACTGGACACGCCTCTGTGAGGTGAATTTTCCTGAGTATATAGACTCAGTCCTTGTATTTTGTAAGGTATCGAATGGTAGAGCAAAGCTCATTACTGTAAAGTTTTAACAGATATTCTAGTTTGCTGGTTATGCATATGTATATGAGATATCTTGTTTTATGACAGACAGTTTTCCTTACTCCATATAATTTTCATCTCATGCTAAGAGAGTTCGTGATTGACTGATTCGCGTGAATTATTGCAGTTATGTTATGATAAAATATTTATTGTTGCATTATTGCATTCTCTGGCTTTGCGTTCAAATGTAAGATGATATTGCGTTTGGACGTCTTCTTCCATAGCCTATTACACACCCAATGTTAATAACAGACCTCTTCTTTCCTCTTATATAAGTCTTCCACCTGTTCATCCTTTACTCTAGCTCACTGTCTGAAGTTTATATAAGACCTCACTCACCTATGCATGCCTGGCCTAGTTTTGGAGTTGGAGTGATATTGTGTTGAGTTGGCTTCCATTCGGTCATCCCATCTATAAACCATCATGACATAAAACTGATGGGCGTCGGGCTCTGCTCCTTCTAGCGATCCAGGAGTGACTTCCGTCACCAACATTTCTGGCGCCGTTGCCGGGGACGAAGTTGAAAATTTTCCCCGGTTTTGAATGACAATGATCAACTGATTCTGAAGGTGCATCAGAGATTAGGATTATCAAGATTGTTACTATGCACCTGGCGACTCCACCATGATGACTCCACTGGGGATAGCCTGCTCTATTAATTGTGGCTTTCAGAGGCAGACACACGCGGTCTCATCCACAGCTACCTCTAGCTACACCTGAAGCAGATCCAGAAGTGGTTCTCAGAAAGGGAAAGGCCTCTGAAGAAGAAGCGTCCATCACCAAACTAGGTAATCCAACATATCCTTCTGTAGGAGCTCCTTTTTCTCCTCCTTAGTTTCCCAACAGGCCTGTTTCTGGAGTTTCCTGTATCCTAAATTTTGGGAGTGTTCCTGCCGATTTTTCCTCTCCTGGTCTGGGATCAGAGGGACAAGACCTTTTCACTCCCTTCTCCCCTGAAGCTGTACCCTAGCGTATACCTAGGACCACAGAAGGTTTCCCCATGCCTAGTTTAACCACTCCTGTGCAAAGAGGAGCACCGGCTGACTCAAGCTCATTAGCCTTCTCCTTAAATCCCCTCTTGTTTCCCACTCCACTTCGAGGCTCATTCTCAGTAACCCCTTTGCAAACTCCTTCTCCTCCAAATTCTCCTCCACCTAATATTCCTATGCCTGGTGCTAATCCCCCTCTGAATAGAATGGACGCCATAGTTGCTGCTAGGTATGCTCCCTTGATCTTACCTCATACTATGAATCCTTTCCCTGCTAGAGACTACTTGAAATATATGCCCAAGTTCACCGGGGAAGGGGACATAACTACGGAAGAACATCTGGTTGCTTTCTACAGTTATGAAGACAACCTGAACATTGGAGATGAAGATGTCTGGATGAGGGTTTTTGTCCAGAGCCTGGATGGTGAGGTAAGGAAATGGTTTAGAGGATTAGCTCCCAGATCTATTGCTAAGATTGAAGCCCTGGATAATGCTTTCCTGAGGCAGTGGGGAGATAAGAAGGATTTCATGTATTATATGACTGAGTTCGGGTCTTTGAAGAAGATGGAAGGAGAGTCTGTCTCTGACTTCTCCAAAAGATTCAATAAGATGTACCACAAAATCCCCGCAGAGATTAAGCCCTCGGAAGCCTTGGCTAAGATCACTTACTCTAGCGCTTTTGATCCCTATTTCTACCTACTGCTAAGAGAGAGAAGAGATACCACGTTGGCCCACATGCAGGATGTAGCCGTGGAGGTAGAATCTAACGTATTGGCAGTGAATCAACTCAGGAGCGCCAGTGATAGAAATATGTCCAAGAACAGGCCTGAAGCTTCCTCATCCAGTTCCCCTTCCCTGCCCCATCAGACAGATGAGACATCTAGAGCACTAAAAGCGCTTTCTTCCAGAATGGAAAGGTGAGAATTAGAAGGTAACCCTATTTACAGAAATCCCCAAAATGTAGATACTAGGGGTTTCAGGAAGCCTAATAACAATGTGCCACAGGTTTTTACTAGAGAACAAAGGAGAAGGGATCGAGATGATCAGAGGATTCAGACCCCTCTCTAGAACAACCTAGATTCTCATTAGGAGAGAGAGGAGATAGACGATCTTGGCCTTGAAATTCATTGTCTTGAAGAAGCTCCTTTTTTTCCCCATTTGACACAGTCTGCATATGAAGAATCCCTGATGAGCATTCAAATCCATGAGATGGGTAAAGGAGAAAGGGTCGGTCATACCCCTAACAGATACAATCTTAGGTCAAGAAGGAAAGAAGGAGACTTTGACAGCCAAGACTAGCCCCTCATAGCAGATAGGCCTACTAAGTCTGCGACAGCCACTACTAAAGAAAGGAAAACTTAGAGTGCTTCGCCAGCAGCGAAGGAGCCTGTCACTGAGGTAAGGGAAGATCCTAAGCCAATTTCCTCCTTTAATTTTGAGAATGAAATTCAAAATATCAGAATTCCCATTCCCCTCTCAGAGCTAGTTAAAAATGAGGACTTCAAAAGGTCCCTTTCCAAGCTGCTACAATCCAAGTCCCCTCGACCTCCCTATGACTCAGTCAACCTTCAAGATGAGAAACCAACTATCATCCTAGGTCCCATGGTAGAAGACAGAGATGATTCATCCCATCCCTTCTACACCTCCCTGAACATACATGATAAAGTGCTGCATAACTGCCTCATGGACTCAGGGGCTTCCCATAACCTTATGCTCAAAATAGTTATGGAAGAGTTGGGACTGGAAGTGACAAAATCTTACCATGACTTGTATTCTTTCGATTCAAGGAGATTGCAGTGTCTAGGAGTCATCAAAGACCTGGTGGTTTCATTGTTTCAGCTGCCCATGAAAAGTTTGGTCATGGATATTGTGGTAGCTGACGTTCCCCCCAAATTTGGTATGTTGTTGTCTATGTCTTGGATTAAAAGATTAGGAGGAACGTTACAGATGGATCTCACATATGCCACCATTCCAGTCTTTGGGGGGGAACATAGGAGGTTGTACAGAGAATCCCAGCTGGCCTATATTGTCAGTGATGAAGAAGACCCCACTAACCACCCCATATTTTCACTTGACACTGATCTAGGGTCTAGTTTATTACAGATCACTGAGACTCTTGAGGTCCCTTTATAGATCAGGAAAGCGCCCATTCTTAATCAGGAGATGCCCCCTCTAACCGCCTCTGTTTGAAAAATGTTCTTCGATGGAGCTTCCTCTAAAATAGGCGCAGGGGATAAAGTCATTTTCATATCACCCTGTCAAGAGACTGTATCTCTGTCATACAAGATGGAATTTGAAACCACCAATAATGTGGCAGAATATGAAGCCTTTGTTATGGGTATTAGAGCTGCAAAAGAAATGGGAATAAAGGAGATGGTTGTGTTCAGAGACGCGGAATTGATTATCCAGTAGGTCAAGAATGTTTATCGGGCCAAGCATCCTCGGCTCAGAAGTTACAGAAACGAGGTATGGAACCTGATTGATATTTTTTTCTCAGCTTTCAATATCACTTTTGTCCCAAGGGAAGACAATACCTCGGTTGACTCCTTGGCGGTCTCAGCTAGTTTGTTCAGGGTCCCTCTGGCGCTAAATATCCACGATGAGGTTGAAGTAAGATACAAGCCCTCTGTACCAGATAATGTCAAACATTGGAAGGTCTTCGAAGATGATCCGAAAATTGAAAGGTTTCTACAAGATGTGGACGAATTTTATGCATTGCACATTGACCAGGATCCCGACTTGGAAGGTGACCCTCGTCCTCAAGAGTTTTTAAATAAAATCGCTAATCATCAGATCATTCAGCTGCCTAGAAATCACATTCCTAGAGGACTTGTCCTTTTGGAAAGATTGTTCGATGGGAATGATGTGCCATTAAAGGGCAAGGTCTCAAATGAAGATGCTGATACAACCAAATGCAACATTGGTTCACAGGAGGAGCCTAAGTTTGTCAAATTGTCAAGCAATTTGACTAGAGAACAGAGGGACGAATATATGCATTTGTTGTGAGAGTTTGCCGATGTGTTTGCATGGAAATACGAAGACCTCAAGACGTATGACACATCTTTCATTGAGCACAAGATCCCGTTGAAGGAAGAGGCTAGGCCATTCAGACAAAAGCTAAGACACATAAATCCCTTGTTGCTTCCCATCATTGAGAAGGAAGTAAAAAAGATGTTGGATTCACAAATCCTTGTCCCCTTGAGATATTTCGAGTGGGTGGCCAACTTGGTCCCAGTAAGGAAGAAAAGGGGAGAAATCAGGCTCTGTGTCGATTTCAGGAACCTGAACAGAAGCTCAAAGAAAGACAATTATCCCCTACCTAATATGGAACCCATTTTGTAGAGGGTAACTGGTGCATCCAGGATATCCATGATCGATGGGTTTTCTGGCTATAATCAGATATCGGTCATGCCTGAGGACAGGGAGAAGACAACCTTCACCACTCCTTGTGGCAGATTCATGTATGCCAAGATGCCATTTGGACTAATGAATGCAAGAGAAACATTTCAGTGAGCCATGGATATAGCCTTCATTGGGGACAAGGACCAGTTTGTAGTGATCTATCTCGATGACATCATGGTCTTCTCCAGCTCAAAAAAGGAACACCGCTGCCACTTGAGGAAAGTTTTCACGAAATGTCGGAGGTTCGGCCTGTCCCTAAACCCCAAAAAATCTTTGTTCACTATGCAAGAAGGGAAGTTATTGGGACATATAGTATCAGCAGAGGGAGTGAGCATTGATCCCAGCAGAGTAGAGGCAATTCAAGCCTTGTCACTTCCCAGGTCTAAAAAAGAGGTTCAGGCCTTTTTGGGGAAAATTAATTTTCTAAGGAGGTTCGTCTCAAATTTTGCGGAGCTAGTGAAACACATCACAGCCATGCTCAGGAAAGGAAATGAAGTGAAATGGACCACTGAGCCTAGGGCATCCTTTGACCAAATAAAAAGGGCACTAACCGAGGCACCTGTGTTGATTGGTGCAAATTATTCCAAGCAGTTCCTAGTTTTTTCTTTTTCTTCTTTCGATACGGTAGCAACGGTGTTATTACAGAAAAATGAGGAGGGGTGAGAGCAACCCATTGCCTTCTTCAGCAAGGCGTTAAGAGACGCAGATATCAAGTATGAAATCATGGAAAAACAGGCCTATGCCTTAGTGAAAGCTCTCAAAGATTTCAGATTTTACGTCTTGCATTCAAAGGTAATTGCATATGTTCCTTCAGCTTCTGTGAAAGACATCCTTGTACAACCCGACGTAGATGGGAGAAGAGGCAGATGGATTGCTAAAATCCTAGAATTTGACTTAGAGATAAAGCCCACCAAGTTTGTCAAGGGGCAAGGTTTATCCAAGCTACTGGCTGAATCCAATTGTGAATCCTTGGGATTTAGTTTCATCAACGCTCGATCAGGAACTTGGTAAGCCGAGTTGCCCAGCCAACGCTCTCAAGGTGGCTTATCACTGGCAGATTGTGCCTGGTATCGTGACATTCTGTACTTTCTGCAGAGGTTGAAGCCTCCGGATGGAATGGGTAAAAGCAGGGCAAGAGCTTTAAAGATCAAGGAGGTCAGGTATTGTCTCATTGAGCAAGTTTTGTACTGGAGAGATCCTTTGGGGATGTTGCTGAGATGTTTGAACCCACCAGAAGCCCATAAAGTTATGTTTGATTTCCATGAAGGCCTTTGTGGGGGGTATCATTTCTGGAAGACCACAACTCATAAGATCCTCAGGGTTGGATATTACTGGCCTACTTTATTCATTGATGTCTGCAAAGGAATCAGAGCTTGCATCAAATGTCAAAAGTTCTAAGTAAAGCAATAGCTCAAATCGCTGCCATTGAAGCCTATAGTATCTCCAGTACCTTTTCAGCAGTGGGGGTTAGAATTCATTGGAGAAATTCATCCTCCCTCAAGCGGTCAACACAGATGGATCCTGACAACAACATATTATTTCACCAAGTGGATAGAAGTTGTCCCCACCAGAAGCGCATCACACAAAGTAATTATCAGCTTCCTGGAGGATCTCATAGCTAGATTTGGCTATCCCAGCAGGCTCATCACCGATAACACTGCTTCTTTCAGGTCTGAGCCTCTAATTAGGTTCTGCGAACAGTTCCAGATCTCACTAATTCACTCCACCCCCTACTATCCCCAAGGCAACGGTTTAGCAGAGTCCTCCAACAAAATCCTGATAAGGATCATTAAAAGACTATTGGAGGACAACAAAAGGGCCTGGGATNCTATGGGTTGATTAAGTGACAACAAAGAAATCTCTGGGCACCTCACCTTTTTAGCTGGTCTACGGAATAGAGGTGGTTTTTCCTACTCAACTCGCCTTACATGTGGCGAAATTCTTTCAAGACTTTGAGGGAGAACCAGATCATATGATCAGAAGGATTCATCAGATAGTGGAAGTAAAATAGAGCAGGGAACAGGTGAGGACCACAACTCATTGTCATCAGGAAAGGAAAGAGTCAAACATGCTTTTGACAGGAGGGCCAGGAAGAAGGAATTCGAGATCGGGGATTTGGTATTTAAGTGGGACGCCCCCAGGCAGGATAAAGGCAAACACAACAAGTTTGACACCCTCTGGATCGGCCCCTTCAAAATCTCTGAGTTTTTCTCAAACAACACGTATGGCTTGCAAGATCTAGAGGGTGAAGAGGTTTCAAAAGACCAGTGAATGGGCATTTTCTGAAGAAATGTTTTATTTGAGCCTCAGACGACTCCCTTGTTTGTAAATATTATCCTTTTGTTTTTGTTTTATTTTCTTTTTGCATGTTTTCCGGCATAATAAGTGACTCCATAGCCCAATAGCAACACACTGAAGCTGCATAAGGAGTTCTTAGAGCATCGCATGGATGAATCTATCCCCCATGGAGCCTAATGTTAGTGATTATTTTGGTCTTGGGCGCAAAAGAACCCAGTTCTGCAGATTGCACAGGAAGCGCCCAAGTGCAGCACGAGAGAACCCTTTTAGTGACAAGTCAAGTGAGCGGGCGAAGTTTTGCTGTCGGTGGCCGAGATCCACCTACAGATTTAATCGATGGTCATCGGGTTTTCAGGGCTACTGGGTTGCCCGAGATTTAGCACAAGGGATAGCTCCCAAATTTCAGGACAAATCTGGGGCGTCCGATTCAGTTGGGACAGTTGGATACCAGTCGGCGTATCGTTATCGAGGTTTCGGGAGTCAAGGAGGTGTTCGTTTATTACAGTTCAAATCGTCGATCAGAGAAACGCCGAAAGAACCTTTGGTGCCAAGCCCACGGTCTTCGCCCCAGGTCATATCAAGCGAGCCTGTAAAGGGGGACAACCCCTTTTATAATAGCGCATACTTTCTGGGTCGTTCATCCTAAGGACGCATGGTGAAAAATCTGGCCGCGTTGGTGTTTCGACATTCGGGATTTAGTGGAGTGAAATTCTTATGTCTTTGAACATCGCGAAACCTCGAACCCTGACAGCGCTGAAATCGCTGAAACTGGGGCCCGCGACAACATGAAACACTTTCAGCCATCCTTCCAAAAGGGGACACCTGGCGGCGAACTGAGCCATCTCGGCGTTTCGCCTATCACGACTCCAAGGCACAAAAAGTAGCTCCATTATGTTCCGATGCGCGAGATGTTGGGATAATCCCAGACCCGGGCCCNCAGGGATTAGCTCCTTCCCATTCGCGAACTCCGAAAGCGCCGTGGTCACAGCCCGTGGTCACTTAGAGAAAGAAGGGAGCTGTGTAAAGAAGGCCAAGGCGCCGAGTTCAGTTACAGAGGGGATGATCGTGATCTCCATGCACCATCTGATCCGACCCCTACACTGGTTTTCACCTGGAGTTAATGAAGATAAGAAAAGGTGGTTGAAACCTCTCCTCAGGCATTAGGTGCAGAGTATGGATAATCTGGCAAGCGGTCTGCTCGAGAGGTCTTGTGTATTAATTTTCTCAAAGGAGCCATGCCAAAGTCCTCAGCTTGACAGAGAAGTCTGCGCACACTAGCTGAGCACTAAATGGCTCAGCTACCCTCCTTGCAAGAGCCATGCGTAGTTAAGGTGGCGTTTAAAGAAAGATACCAGTACGAGTTTCGTTGAAGTGACACCAAGCTTTGGGTGACTGGACACGCCTCTGTGAGGTGAATTTTCCTAAGTATATAGACTCAGTCCTTGGATTTTGTAAGGTATCGAATGGTAGAGAAGAGCTCCCTACTGTAAAGTTTTAACAGATATTCTAGTTTGCTGGTTATGCATCTGTATATGAGATATCTTGTTTTATGACAGACAGTTTTCCTTACTCCATCTAATTTTCATCTCATGCTAAGAGAGTTCGTGATTGACTGATTCACGCGAATTATTGCAGTTATGTTATGATAAAAGATTTATTGTTGCATTATTGCATTCTCTGGCTTTGCGTTCGAATGTAAGATGATATTGCGTTTGGACGTCTTCTTCCACAGCCTGTTACAAACCCGATGTTAATAACATACCTTTGCTTTCCTCTTATATAAGTCTTCCGCTTGTTCATCCTTTACTACAACTCATTGTCTGAAGTTTATATAAGACCTCACTCACCTATGCATGCCTGGCCTAGTTTTGGAGTTGGAGTGATATTGTGTTGAGTTGGCTTCCATTCGGTCATCCCATCTATAAACCATCGTGACATAAAAATGATGGGCGTCGGGCTCTGCTCCTGCTAGCAATCCAGGAGTGACTTCCGTTGCCAACAACTTCTTTGTGGCTTGAGCATGGATGGTATTATTGAAGATGTTTGTTCAATAGTTTTCTTAGATTTTGGTTGACCATGATTCCTTCCTTTGAGAACATATGCATAACTCTTTCTATTTTCTTCATTCTTCATTTCTACCAATGTAGAGTGCTTTTCTTCATTCTCTACAACTGATGTGGATGTTTCTGTCTCTTCAACTTTTTTGTTGAGCTTGTTGATTTTGACTCTTAGTGTGACAACTTCCTTTTCAAGATTCTCAACCTTTTCTTCTTTCTTGATTATCTGAGACTTCATTACCTCTTCTTCTCTCTTTGCTTCTTCAAGTTGGATTTTCAATGCAATTATTTCTTCTTCCATTATTCTCTGTTCTTGACCAAACTCTTCCTCAAGTTTGTTTAAATTATTGGTTCTTTCCTTGAGATGATCCATCAATATCTTTTCTCTCTTTTCTACGTCTTCCTTTTTTGCTGTTATGTTGGCTTATAAACATTTCTTTTGATAATCTAGAGTTTCTTCAATTCTTCTGGCCTCTTCTAGTTGAGCTCTTAAATTCTTGATGACCTACTGATCCTTTTCATAACCTTGAACACTTTGCTTTTGCTTCATCAATTCTTTCTTGGATGACTTGTTTTCTTCTCTTTATTTCCTTAGATATTTAATTGCACTCATCAATTTTTCTTGGTAATCAACTTTTTCTTCATCATACTATTCCTCTTCTGAATCTGTCTGACATGATGAGCATCTTTCTTCTTTTTCTATATCTGCATCTTATTTGACATTTTCTGAATCTGGGATGGGTGAAGAATATATGTCATGTAACTTATCCCAAAGTTCTTTGGCAGATGAACATTTACCAACCTTTTCTCTTACCGGTTTAGGTAATCCTTCCCAGATGACATCCATTGCTATTTTGTTATTCTTCTTCAATTCCTTCTTGGTTGCAGTCTTTTCCCTTTTTGAACTATCGTATCCTGTCACAACTGATAGCCAAATATAATGTCCCTGTGCCTGTAAAAATACTTCCATTCTTCTGCTCCACATCTCATACTTAAACCCATTCTAACCATTAAACATTGGTACTCCATTCTCAGAATAATCCATGATTTCCTTCTAGTGGTTAAACTGTTTCCTGAAGGAACCTTGCTCTAATACCAATTGTTGGATTACTGATAGGGGGGGTGAATGAGTAATGGAGCAATTTAATCCCTATTAACCATATAATCCAAGTGTTATATCAATGAAGCATCATTGTCCAATAACTGCAGAATATATAAGCAATGAAAAAATTAACAATCATACACATACAAAGTACACCAGTGTTTTACGTGGAAACCCAAATTGAGAGAGAACCACTGAATGTTTTTTCTTATATGTATTTAAGAATTACATTCATTGGAAGCACCAACTTCCTTTGTTTTCCAGATGCAACTGGAAGGAGGCTCCAACCCCCTAGTTTCTCAAGCTACAACCTGAGAGAAGCTCCAACTCCCTGATTCTCTGGCTACAACCAGAAGGAGGCTTCAACCCCCTATGCTCTTCGGCTACAACCGGAAGGTGGCTACAACCACCTATCCTTGCCCCATCCTACCACCCTGAAATAAAAGTATAATGATGGAACCACTGTCACACTATCACTTTGAGATATATTGTTGTAAACCTGTATCAATAAATCTGAACCATGCATCAACTTGTACATCAACCTGTAATCAGCCTATACCATAAACAAGTGCATCAACCCTACACCAACCTTGCATCAAACTGTACCTCAACCTGTAATCAACCTGTACCATAAACAAGTGCATCAACCATGCACCAACCTATAATCAACCTGTACCATAAACAAGTGCATCCAACCATGTACCAAGTATGTACCAATCATGTGTCAACTACTCATCAACTATGATTCATGATTATGTATCAACATCATCAACTATACACCTCATGTTTGTGCGCCAACTCATCAACTAATTCTCTCAACCATGTACTCAACATGTACCACAACTAAAATCCCTCATCAATTTCATCATCCAAATATGATTTGTATCTTTCCAATAGACCTGGTTTATATGATCACATTCCTAAAAACCTTCCTTAACTTTAAAAACAAAAGACTAGCATTTTCATCAAACTTTTCTTTAGTCTCACATGCCTAGTTTTGGATTTGTCAACAACCCTAACTTGAAGTAATCATAACTTTGAACCTGTAATGTATAAAGATATGAAACTGATACATAATTTTCTTAAGTGTATTTTATGCAATTCCTCCAAGTTTCACTACTTGGAACCTCTCAAAAAAGGAGTTATAGAAAAAATGACATACCTTGCTGAATTCTAGATTATTCTAGAGAGCGACCTTGTAGAGCGTGCCCCAAACAAAATATTTTCTGAATTGATCTGAAACTATTACACAGCATACTACAAGCTATAACCTAACCAACACATTTTTTCTAACTGAATTTTGATCTTTTATGAAGAAGTTATGACGTTTTTACCCAAAACACATGATTTTGACTAGTTTTAGGACTGACCACAAACCCTATTTTCCACAGAGTGTAACTCCAAAAATACAACGACCCACAAGATGAATTTTTTACCACAGATACTTAGATATGTTTTCTCACTTGCATATCAATTTCATGGTCTGAATCGTTATAGAAAAAATGGTGAGATGACATGTAAATAACATACCTTAGAAAGCACCATAAAAATAATTTATCCTTCCTTGCATTTCGGCCTTCTTTTATTAACCTTCACTCAGAATTCTGGTTTAGATATCCTTGGTTACCTTAGACACATATATATATTCAATATGTTAAAGTTTTATTCAAATGAGAGAGCCTTGCCTCTTATTTATACTCTCAAAGTAGCTTCCTTAAAAACATCTTCTAGGTCACTTGACTCACTTTACTTATTTTATGGTTGGGTCCACTTCTAATTTCTCCACTAAATTATATATCATAACTCATACCGTTACCCATCAAACAAACTTGGGTCCATTACCCAAACCTGGGGTCTCCAAATTATCATGGCCATAACTCTCTAACCATGAGGAATTATGTGACGTTCCACATACCACCAGAAATGACATGACAAGC
>SNQJ01S0014028.1:81916-101881 GCA_010110895.2 Picea sitchensis
AAACCACTTTGACTACTTTGACCTTTTGGGGCTTCTAGATGACATATGAGGGTCCTCCAACTTCGTAAGGCCATAACTCTCAAACCGTGAGGAGTTATGTGACGTTCTACATACCACCATAAATGGCATGACATGTACTACCCATATATAATAGTATTATCTAAAAATATATCATAACTCATACCGTTACCCATCAAACAAACTTGGATCCATTACCCAAACCTGGGGTCTCCAAGTTCTCATGGCCATAACTCTCTAACCATGAGGAATTATGTGATGTTCCACATACCACCGGAAATGACATGACAGGCACTATCCATCTAGGATATTTTCCCTAACAAAATCACTTTCCTTCATCTCATTATTCCACAATTAAGCATGGGTTCTCTTACTCCACAAAGTGTTTCCCGTGAGGGCTTTCACCATAAGGGGACCACTTTGGAGTTCATCCATATTTACTTCTTATCAACCATGAAAAAACAATAATGAGTCATATTTACATCAAACAATATTGGGTCCATTACCTAAACCTTTGTGCTATGAGGCTTCCTTCAAGGGCTAACATCAATGACAACCAACCTTAATCAACATTATTCAATGCTTCTACTTCAATTTTGGTTTCCATTAACATACCCAAAAGTTCAAATTTGATCCAACAAACTAAATTTGACATTTTCAAATCTCTCTCATTATTTTTCAATTTCATAATATTTTGAATCATGTTATAAATATTCATGCTAAAATCTAAATAATATTGTATGTGAAATGCTGGAAATTTACCAACTTAATTAGAAATTTCAAATATATAATTTTTTTCTAAATATTATTCTTTATTTAATTTTTTGTATTATAGAAATTGAGAAAAAAAATATAAAATTCCCGAATAATGTTTAATATTTATATATTTTTATAAAATATATATATCTAACTACAAATTACCAAACTAAAATAACATCATTTTTTATTATCTTGAAGAATTCAAACGTTGCTCTACCATTAGATGACGTAATTCTAACCTACGTTGAATTTGTTAATCGAAAAATATATAATATATTATAATTAGTTTATATAATAATAATATTTATATCTCTGTTAAAAAATCTTTATTAAAAACTATATAAAAACACTCTTATAATATTTTTTCCTTTTAATTTTTCTCATATTTATCATAAAATAACAAAAAAAAATCTTACTAAATTATTACAAATCACATATTACACTTATCAAAAACAAAAACTAACTCATATTCTTTTTAAATAACAACACATCACATCCAAATAAAAACCAAAACAATTTATCTAAAAGCGAAACCATTTTGAATACTAATATCTATCTCTGAATTATAAATATTAAAACCCCATTATTATATAATTGAAAATAATACTATAAATGATTGAAAAAGTTGAAATTGTTTTGGACATAAATATGTTAAAATGAATATCATAATATGTCAATTAAAATTTGCTAGATATGTCTACAAATATGCTTATCAAAACGACATATTTTAGAAAAATTAAAAGTTAAAATAAATATTATCAATTTAAAAAAAATATTAATAAATATGATATCATTTATCAATAATATTAACATGTTTATAAAGAAGATGGATTAATTAAATTATATAATAAAATAATTAAGAAAAATAAGAAGGAAAAGGAGAAAATGTAAATCCTCTTTCATAAGCTTTTTTTTTCCCAAAAACATACACAATGTAAAGGTACTTTTGACCTCTTTCTTAATAGTGAGCATTATTATTACATAATTTTTTTTAAGGAGCCATTCACTTAATTTATATGCAACATAACAATGTAATTTATAATAACATATATATCAAAGGAAAAAATGTTATAAATAAATTTAATATTAAAATTTAAAAACAAAAACAAAATATTAAAATTATTTATAAATAATAAAAGTATTATAGCTATGATATTAGAAAAAATAATGTTACTAGTAAAATGACTAAAGGGTAATAATGAGGATTGTGTGAATGTTTGTATATTTGAATTAGCTCCTATGCAATTATGGTTCTAAGTTAAAACCAAAGTCTTATTATCGTAAAAGTTAACCCTACTTTGGTTTGTTGTATGCATTGGGCTATGCAATTATGGTTCTAAGTTAAAACCAAAGTCTTATTATCGTAAAAGTTAACCCTACTTTGGTTTGTTGTATGCATTGGGCTATGGAAGAGGATGTGTTAAACTATTCAAAAGACTCCCTACAACGGAACTAGATATGGGCGGTTCCTAGGATTTTCGTTAGGAACCCTAATCCTTACCCCCTTTCTCCAAGCATTATGTCATTAAACCAATAGAGGAAGAAAATATTGCCATCCTTAATACTATGATTCATGATATCGCTAATACAAGGCCGCATTCACTTGATGGGATAATTAATTGACCACCACATATCTAGAGTTCATTGGATAATCATTGTGCAAGGGTTTCAAGAGAATCACTCAAATGTGGGTTCATGAAGGATTCTTTCATCTAATCCTTGACCAAAGACACATATCAGCCAAATATTTATTCTTATTGAGCTTCCAATTCCACACACAACATTGAAGGCTCTAAGTCTGGCATGATTACAAGTAATTGTGTGGCCTCACCGTGAAATTTCTCTATGGAGGATCATTTGGATGGAGGGTTCATTTGTATATTAATGAGATATGTTATCGGTGGAAGTCCATCTGGGAAAGTCATGGTTGTGATCTAGGAGAGGATGAGAACATAAAGTATGGGGAAGTCTAGGAAGAATAGGAAATGTGTTAAGTTGAAGATGGAGCATATCAATCTATAATTGGGGGAGGGAATTAAACTCCATGAAATTATGGAAACCATGAAGGGAGTGACCCTCTTTGAAAGCTTTGCTAGCAAAAGAACGATGTTTGAAACCCTAAAATGTTGGACCTCTATAATTTTTCCAAATTTCTTGGGTATGAGCCTCATGGCATGATATTAGCCATAGGATGGCTAGTTTGAGATATGTAAAAACACAAATAAAATTCTTCAATCAAGGTGGAACTGGGGTTCTCATACATTTTTTTGCAGAAATGGAAAATTGAGTTTGATGTGAATTTTGAACAATTAGAGATAGTCCTTGTATGGGTTAGACTCCTAGGATTTCCTATGATCCTATGATCATACAATGTGGTCAAACAGATTGGGAACGCTTTGGGTTTTTTTACAAAGTGGACATTTCATTCAAGATTACAAGATGCATAATAATGAGCCTTATTCTTGTGGGCCTAAATTTATCAAATGGATGAGAAGACTACAATACTATAAATAAGGAGAATTATAGTTTCTGTCACACTTTCTATTATGAGGGGATTCCCTTCAAGTGTGGACATTTTCAATCTTATGGTGATTTAGAAAAATAATGATCTCTCACTACTAGATGAAATATTTTGGTTCAAAAAGGAATTAGAATAGAGGAGGCCCCTCAATAGTCTAATCCATCCTCACATTGAAAAGAGAAAAAAACAATGATAAAGAACCAATTGGCTTAAGCTCTAGAAGTAAATTCTCATAAGAAAATGGGTGACTCCTAGGCTATGGACAAGAAAGATATTGAATGCTTGAGTAAGCTATCTATTTTCCACCCCCGATTCCCTTTCCAATTGTAGAAAAAATACATTTTCGTTCTTGGAAAACATTACCCCCTCCCCCAAGGAATTTCTCAACACTGGATTTCCTATCCAATATATTTGGTATTTTAGCTCACCAACCAACAATTGTCATTCCTCTTCATGATGTAAATCAAGTTGTTGATAATTCTTCCACCCTTAATCATTGGGACCCATCCTTTCATTCCTTCTACCGACTTGACTTCTTAGATTGATTACTAGCCTTCTAAAGGTTCTAAATACAATTTTCACTCGATGTCCAAAGGGAGCCCAAAAAATATTGGGTGGTATTGAAGGAGATCTATGGGTTATAGAAGACAGTGACACAAAGCCTCCTTAGAGAGTTGGGAAGTAATTTCTTTCTCACTAAAAATAATAAAAGATAGAGGTAAGAACCGGGAAACAAAATTAGTTACAAAGGACATTTATAGTAAATTTCCATGAATGGATCTCCTCATGATTGTTCTCTCTTTAAAAAGAAAAGGGTTGGCCAATTTCTCTAAAAAATTGGCCATTGCGATATTGGTGGATACCCTCAACACATCTATCCTTTTATTCCAAGAAACTATGTTGGATGGTGATAGAACAATAAAAGTATTATATCCACTTTGAAAGTTTGAAATTTTTATATTATAGATACCCATGGAATATTAGGGGTCTTATAACAGGAGGGAAAATAAATCTTTGGCCCTTACAAATTCATGGGCCCTACCCTCGAGCCTAGGAAGTATATGATTTGTATTTATTTAGCTAGGGAGATCATTTCCATCAACATAAATGGCCCTTATGCAGATAAACAACGTTTTTGGGAGAATTCCCTACAAAAATCATGGTTTCACTTGGGTTTAGTTCTGATGCGGCAAACTTAAATTTCACCCAAGGAGCTTCAAAATTTTGGGGATTGGTAGCATAGATGGACCCCCTTGTGGACTTTTTCATTTCCAAATTAGAGACAATCAGGATGTTATACTTCCATCTTGTGAAAATATCTCCAACATGGAGGAATCTGAGAACTACAGAGCCATAGGTGGACAAGTGCCTAAGAATATTTTTTTATCTCCAAATCTTTCCTAGAAAAAAAGGTTCATTTCAGGGAGCGAGTTTCTTCATATCGTGAATGGGACCATAACCCTATCATCTTAGAGCTATCTCCTTTCTAGAAGAAATACCCTATCCATTTCAAATTAAACCCAACCTAGTTGGAGGAGTAATCCTTTCTTGAGAAAATAATGGAAATATGGAGAGATTTTGATCCTTCCTCAAAATCCCCTCCAATTTCAACACAATATTCAAAGGGAGAATCAAGTAGGAAATATATTGTACAAAGAGAAAGGGAAGAAGAGTGAACTGTTACTAGAGGAAATTGAGGTAAAATTCAAATTTTTCTACCAAGGTGAGGGGTATGGGTTTCTTTCATACTCATAGAATAATAAAATGAAGACTCTTGTGACAAGTAGGAGAAATGTTTTCCATAACAAATAAAAGGAATGGAGAATAAAGAGTTGGGTGATTCAGTTGCAAGATGGGGATGAAAGAAAAGGTCACCATTTTGCAAATAAACAAAAGAAGATGAAATCAATCTAAAGAATTGAGAAGGATTATGGGATGAGAGTCTCTTCACTCTCATATATGGAAGCAAAAGGTGGGTAGTGCTTTAGCACTATTTTTAAAGAAGACTACAAAGTTGCCATTTATTTTATTCTAAAGTTGCCATCTTCTTTTTGAGCTTCATAAATACGAAAGGAAATAAAATCCTAATGGAAAAGATTCCAAGGAGGAACTCCTCAATACCTTACAAAGATTACAAAAAGATAAAATCTTGGGTCCATATAGGATTCCAATCAAGTTCTTTCTAGAATGCTATAAATTTATTGAAACTGACCTATTGAAGGTGGCTGAGTACTCTCACTCCACTAGTCAAACTATGGTTTCCTTTAACTCTAATTTTCTAGTGATAATGTACAAGTTAGATAACCCATCAATTTTTGAAAGTTTTAGGCCTATCCCTCTCTTTCATAGTGTGTACAAAATGATGTCCAAACTAATTTCTTGACCGCTAGAAAATATTTTAATAAAGTGCATCTCCCCGGATCAATTTGGGTTCCTAAAAGGATGACATATCCATGAAGCAATTGGAATAGATCAAGAAAGATTTAACTCTATTAAAATTGAGAATAAAAAATATTTCACCTTAAATGTTGATCTCTCAAAATCCTTCGACAAAGTAATTTGGCTATTTCTCAAAATACTACTTATCCACCTAGGATTCAATAACACTTTTGTGACCTAAAGCATAAGTTGTATCAACTCTACTTAGTTTTGCATTCTTATAAATGGCTCAACCCGCTTACATTAAATATGAAATGGGAATAAGACATGGTTTTCCACTATTTCTTATTATGTTCCTTTTAATAGTTGAAGGACTTACCAAATTGTTGAAAGTGGACTCGATATCTAGAAAATTAAAAAAATCTATTTGAAACCCTCTTGTAACGTCACCCATTTACTATTTGTAAATGGCATTCTTTTTTTAAGGGACAAGAGAATCCATGGACAATTTTTGAAATTTTTTGAACCTTTTCTATATAGCTAGAGGTATGAAAATCATTAAGGAAAAATCCTCCCTCATCACTTGGGGTTTCTCGCATTTGGAAAAGCATAACATTTCCTGTCTACTCCCATTTCCGTTAGGGGATCTTGAAGTTGGTCTTAAACACTTGGATTTTATATTGAAATGAAACATCATAGTAATACTAACTAGTTATGTCTCCTAGCAAAATTGGAAAGGAAAGTAAATACTTGGTGCTATAAATGTCCAGGAAGGTTGTTCCTAGTCAAGGAAGTGCTTGAAGCCATCCCATTTTATTCGATAACTTTAGGTTAGATCCCAAAACGATTTATGTGGAAAATCAAACAACTTTTCTTCAAGAGGAAAAAATGGTAGCCTCCTATGTTAAATTGTGACAAAAAATTAAAAGAAATTGTGAACACTAATATTTAAGTGTAAATACTTAGTGGTATTGGTTTATGTAATTGATGGAAGTTTGTATAACTATGGTTTGACACGTTGTCGGGTTTTACCACTTAAATATCATGTTATCAGAGTTATTTATTTTTCTTTACTGTCATATTTATTTCATTTATTATTTATGACACATAGCACTGGTCAAAGGAAGAGAAGAAGCTAGCAGGAGAGACAATGTAGAAACCTTAGCCACCATTCGAGTTTGAGTTGATCCCTAAGAAAACTCAAGAAGAAGAAGCCATGTGAAGTAGGCCAATTGAGTTCCACTAGTTGATTGAACGTATGCACAGAAGTCGCTGGAAATTTATGCACAAAGAGGGAAGCTGTGTGAAGGAAGCCAATTGAGGTAGTTTGTGAACCGCTTGAAGGAGGCTGACAAAGTGGAAACCCTATTGAGTGCATAGCGGAGCAAACACAAAGTGGAGGTTTCTTCTCTATTTTTTGTTGCTGAAGAACTCTGTCTGCCCGTGCTGAATAATCGACGGAGCTGAGCCGTTAGGAGAAACCATGAGGGTCAAGAACTATTGGCGAGTTGTTTGTTGCGGAAGAGAAGGAAGTATGATGAGTCGCACACACTGAAGAAATGGATTCGTGGGTTGTTTTTTATCGTTGGTATGTGTCTTTCGGGAGAGAAACCACAGAGGAGGCTCATCGCCGAAGGCCACGGAGGTTAATTTGTTTTTTGTGTGTGAGTGAAGGTGAGCAGATTCTTGTCAAGACGATCAATACTACGTGAAACCCCCATGCGTGGGAACCATGAAGGTCCACATTTTTCATTTAAACCAAATATTTTTTAAAAGAAATTTCAGAATTTTGAAGTATTTGTGGCCGGAAGTATATATTCACTGATGTAGCACTAGCACAGCCACTCAAAACTGTGGCTGACGAACGCCGAGAGGTAATGCCAAAGCTTCCTCCCACAGGTTATGGCCGGAACCCTAAACGCCCTCTAAAGGTTATAATAGGTCTTTGATGATCTGCCCCGAGCCTGCAGCGATGGCCTCCCCACCACTTTGTTATATTCTTCCACCCTCTGTGCTTCAATATGAAACCAGTTGACAACCAGAAAATGAAATGTGCGGACAGTCAGAAAATGAAACTGAAACTAGCTGACCACTGAGGAAAGCCAGAAAATGAAACGCTGGACAGCCAGAAAATGAATCCAAACATGGTAATTCTAAAAGTTTATCATTTAAACGTGGCAATCATATAGTGTTACAGTAATTTCTTAATATGACTAGGTAAATGTTAAAAAGTAAACAGGTTAACCGATGCATTGAAAAATACAAGGAAGTTATCAAGAATAAATCACATTCATTGATTTGGGAGGAATTGTTAGCCATGATATTAGAATTTTAGATTAAAAGGTGATTAATTGTGTCCATTATCAATAGGTGTACTTCCACATAATAAATATATTTCGGACGGAGTGGAAATATATATTTTAGAAAAAAATCAAAGTGAATTTTGGAGTGAAAAAATTCAAATTGATATTTTAAGAGTCCCAAAATATATTTTTTCAAAATAATCAAATTGACTTTTGGAGTGAAAAAAATTAAGAAGAGGGATCTTTTGTGTAGAGAACTAATGACAAAAATGACAAATGCTAAATTTGAGGTTCTAAAATTCGAGGTTATTGACATAGACATGGATATGAATGCATACCCCTCCTTTATTTGGTTACCTATGAGAAGTCTATACATAGATTTAGGTAGATTGAAGATGTGTAGGAGCATGTAACCTATGTTAATCTTGACTTGGTGAAAGCGTAAACAAGTTAAATATTTTTTTATGTCAAACCACTTGGTTTTTTGGGTCCATGCTTTTTGGGTAGCCCATGGTATTGTCTCCATGGATTGCATTTAATGAAGCCTATAAAAGGCTCTGTGAAATCCATTGTAAATGAACCTAAAGGTAAGCAGTGAAAGCTTACTTGGTCAGCTTTGTTCGATTGGATCTAGAGAATGTTTATGTTAAGTTGTACTGAGACTCTATTTTAAAGGTGCGCTGAAAAGGTTCACTTGGGTCATCTTGGAAAGATTTGGTCAAGGCTTCGAATGAAAAGTTTGATGTGGAGCATAAGGTGTCCTGCTTAGAAAGGTGGTTATGTAGAAAGGATGATGTGTTTAGAGATTTGTAGTGAAACAAACATTGGCAGGTCAATCAAGTGTTTGAGAATATATGATGACGGAGAGTTCATATTCATGGAATTTCAAGGAAGTTGGGATCGAAGCTACATGCTTCATAATGCCAAGTTGCAACAAGAGTTGTGGGCAACAGGGGTTGTGTTATCTAGTAAATCAATCACCATCAGATACATAAGACTAGAAGATTCTGGAAGAGGTATGAATGGGTCATCTAGTGATTACTCAAATGTGAAATTATTTAGTTGTGATGCTTATGCTTTTGTCAACATTCTATGTTGGACCCATATAAAACATATAGATCTCTTTTGGTTATGATGATAATGTTAAGGAATGCAGAGTGTGGGATCCTACTTCTCATAGAAAAATCAATGACAATGATAGGATAGGATGTTTGATATGAAGGATCCAAGAGCAGAAAAACAAATCTTGGACATGGAAATACAAAGAGACATGAAATATGGTAATCTTTGGTTATCACAACACAAGTATGTGGTGAATATACTTAGTAAATTTGGTATGAATAATGTGAAACTAGTAAATATCCCTTTGGATTTCCATCGTAATCTTTCTTCAAGTTATGTTCTAGTAATGAAGAAGAAATACATTATATGTAAATTTGTGTATAGTATGCTAGTAGGAAGTTGGATGTGTGCAGTGAAATGGTTAGTATTTCACATGCACTTGGTGTTGTTAGTGGAAAAATAGAAAAACCAAGTGAAAAGCATGGAAATAGGTTCTTCAGTCTATAAGAAGCACAAAAGAAAAAGTATTACCTACAATGGTTGCAGTGATTTAGTCTATTTTGGAAAAGAGGTGTCCTACCTCATGTTAGCTCTTGTATAAATGCAAGGATATATTGGGTAATTTTGTACAAGTACAGGATGAGGTGCTTTGTGGTGTTCAAAAAATTGTGAATTTGACTAACAATCCAATGTATCAAAATGGGACAATGCATCATTTTGTAATATAGGTTAATGATGAAGGTGGAAAGGTCCATATTGGAGAAAATGTTACAAACATGTGCATGTAGCTAGTACTGTTAGAGAAGCTGTAGAGCTACAATTATGTTTGGATTCTCTTGAATTGAAAAAGAGGTGATGAATGGGCTTGGGAAATGTATGACCTAAATTGTTGTCAAGGTGGATATTGTTAAATTGCGACAAAAAATTAAAAGAAATTGTAAATACTAAAATTTACCTCTGTAAATATTTAGTGGTGTTTGTTTACAAAACCCAGGGAAGTTTGCATAACTGTGCTAGTTCTCATAAATATGTAATAGTTCTAAGATATATGTAAATCTATGAAGCCCATGAGATGTATTGGGGCTGGTGGGTAATCCTAATTGTAAGCCTATTTTGAATAACAAAGATAGTGATATCTTTCCCCGTGGATGTTTTCTTGACAAATTGTGAGGGTTTTACCATGTAAATATTGTGTGTTATCTAAGTTATTGATTCGTCCTTATTTTCATATTTCTTTCTATTGTTATTGTTCTCATGCTCTAAATCCCAAAATCCTAGAAAATGTTATCAACTCAAAAATCCATTAGGGATGGGGCCTATTTTTTTTTTCCTTTATTCTAAAGCCCTAGAAGCATAAATGTTTGGGCTCTTATTCTGGATACAAGAAAATGGACACAAACAACAAATAAAAATTATTTCCCTCGAGAATCAATTGTGTATTGAATTCATAACCAAAAAATAAAAGACAAAATCGTTCCATCATATGGAAATAAACCTTACTTTCCTTTCCCGAGCTAATATGGAAAGTTAGAAATGGTGTATAGGTTCTCATTGGAAAATATCCTTGGATTGGATGCAAGAATAACCACATTCTCATTACTCCCCTTACTTCTAAACTTTATAGAATCGGTCTATACACTTTTAATAAAGTAGGAAGCAAAAATCAAGTAATAGCACAAAACACGTGGCTATCTTGGCAACAAATCGGGATTGGAGATGATTATGCTAAAACTTGGAATACCTATATAAAATATCTCATAATTTATTTTGTATATCTCTAGAAATATTAGATTTTATAGTCCTTGAACCTATCTAGAGCCTATGAACAAAGGATAGGATATAAATCTCTACCAAAATAAAATAGGGAAGAGTCCCACATATGGAGGGGAGGAATATGGAAGCTTTAATGCCTTGCCAATTTAGAAAAAATCATGTGGCTTCTGATTAACAATAAATGTTTCACCTGGGACAAACTGCAAAAGAGAATCTATTATGCTATTGTAAGATGTTTTCTTTGGAAAAAAAAATGTAAACAAATTTCCATCTTATCCTTTCTTGCAAACTACCTTAGAATTGTTTAGAGAGGTCGATAGAATCATGGGGAGGTCCACCACATAAACACTAATTCACATAGAAGATCATCTAAAAAATTGGCTCTCCAATCCATCAACTTCCAACTATAAATACCTTCCTCCTATAAATTCTTTGGACATGCGGATAGCTAGAAATCAATATCTATTTAAGGAGAGGGATTGTATCCCATAAGATGTTCTATGCAAATCATTGAATTTCTATATGCTTTTCCACAACACACTAAGACATACCAGCCAACCAGCCAGCCAGAACACTTCCAACATGGTCAAAAAAGGCATGCTTTCCCATAGCACACTAAACATTTTCCCACAACACACTAAGACATCCCAACCAACCAAAACACTGTTAAACATGTTCAAAAGAGACATGTAGTGGGTGGTTTTGTTGGAAACACGCCAACAAATTTCCTTACGCACTCACATGCACATGCATTTCAGCTAAATCAAGAATGTGCATACATGCACTCATTGTAAATTGTGTAATCTATTTATGAATTGTTCATGTAACTATGTGATCTATTCATGATCAGTTTGTGTAACTGAGTAATAGATTTTATATATAGGAGAATGCCCATAGAGATGATCATGCGATGTGGAGTGAAAGGTGTGTAGAGAGCAGAGTGTGCAAGGAGATGATGAGTGTATGCCTAAGATTGGATATTTTAATTCTCCCTTGAATAATAAGAATACTGAATATCATTGCCCGTGGTTTTTTCCCACATTGGGTTTCCACATAAATCACTATGTCAATTATGTGATTGTTGTTCTTGGTTTTATGTTTATTTAATCTTGCTTGTTGATGCTATGTTTTGCTTCCGCTACCCAGCAAGTCGTATGAGATCTTAGAGTTTAAGGAGAAGAGATCGAAAGATAAGAGAATCTGGTTGTTGGATCAAAGAGGAGGTTAATCGAGCCGAGTTGAGCCGAGTGAAGTGGATCAGCATAGGTCAGGTTTTATTACACCATCATAGGTTGCTCCTATGAAAAAGTGTGACGATCGTAGGGACCCTTCAGAATTTTTCAAAATTTTGGCATCCTCACGGGAACTACATAGTACATAGTGTGACATCCTCGCACGTTGTAGTTTGACAAGGTGTGACAATTTGCAAGAAAATCATCACAAGCTATCCTTTAACAAAGTGCGATGATTTCTAATAGTCAGAAGTGATCCTCATAAAAGGTGTGACGATCCAACAAATTAAAGTCAAGTCATGGTATGAAATTAGAATCGTTTTGTTTCCTTATGCATAAGAGGTGGAGGATTATTAAATAAGTGGTTCACTTTTGTCTAAAGTGTATTATAAGACAAAAGGTGGACGAATAGAATTTATGGAGGGAGGTGAGCTTTTTATTAATAAATTAAAGGTGGATGTTTAAAAGGTTTTAAGGCATACACATTAAATAATTGTGTTTTGAACCTTTTTGTTTTTAATATTTATTTGGGGGTTCATACCATTATTCTTTCATATTTATAAAGGCTTGGTTTTATAAGTAGTGTTTTTGGAGTTTTTCTTCTAATGGAGAAAGTACAGAGTTCTAAGTTTAAGGTGGAGAAATTCATCGATAAGAATAGATTTGCGTTATAGAAACTCAAGATGTGGATCTACTTGTGCAACAAGGATTGCAAAAGGCATTGGCTAGAAAGACAAAGAAACTGACAAGCATGACAAATGAGGACTCGAAATATCTCGATGCAAGAGCCCTTAATACTATTTGTTTGTGTCTAGTATATCAAGTGTTGTTTAACATCGTTGAAGAGAAGAAAAAAACAAGTTTGTGGAGAAAAATGGAGAGTTTTTATATGAAAAAGAACTTAACGAAAAACATCTTCTCGAAGAGGCAGTGGTACAAATTGCGGATGAAAAAAGGTATGAAAATTGTTGATCACTTGAATGTTTTCAATACTCTTATTTGTCAATTATCTAGTATGGACATAATGTACGAAGATGAGGACAAGGAAATTACACTACTGTGTTCATTTCCTGAGTCTTGGGATCATCTAGTCACAACTATGTGGTTTAGCACAACAGATGCCATTGATTATAAAATTGTTGTGGGAGATTTGTTGTCTGAGGAGATGAGGAAAATATCCAGTAAATAAACATCAACAATGGAAGCAATTGTGGTCAGAGGTCGATCTACAGAAAGAGGGAAAAATCAGAGGGGTACATCAAGGTCTAAGTCAAAAGGAAAGAAGAGTAAGAAAACATGTTGGTTCTGTGGAAAATCTATGCATCTCAGGAAGGATTGATAGAAAAGACAAAATGCATCCAAACAGGACTCCACAAAAGAAGAAAATGAAGCTTATTTAGCATAAACAAGTTCAAGATCCAGTTCAGGTATGGTTGATCAGATACTGTCTACTTGTGATGTTTCACATCAACATCAATGTTGGTTTTTAGATTTGGGTGCGTCTAGCCACATGTGTCTTCATAGAAATTGGTCCTCAACTTACCAATCTATTGATGATGGTGTTGTTTTTATGGGAAATGATTTTTCTTGTAAAATTGTTGGAGTTGGTCGCATCCATATTAAAATGCATGATTGTTCTGTAAGAAAATTAACAGATATAAGGCATGTATCAGAACTTATGAAGAACTTGATATATTTGGGAGTTATAGATTCTTGTTGTTATAGGTGTACAACTCAAGGTGGAGTATTGAAGGCATCCAAAGGCATCTTAGTAGTCATGAAGGAAAACAGGATTAGGAACCTTTATCATCTTGAAGGAAGGACAGAGGTAAATCAAGTAGTGGTATCATCTGAATATGCAAGTGACTCTTTTAATTTATCGAATCAACGTTTGGGTCATATGAGCGAGAAAGGGCTTAAGGTACTTGTTGATTGTAAGTCACTTCCAAGCTTGACGTTTTTGAATTTGAATTTCTGCAAGTATTTTGTTTTCGGAAAACAATGTAGACAAAATTTTAAAACAAGAAGGCATATAAGAAAAGGTATCCTTGATTACATTTATTCATATGTTTGGGGACCATCTCCTACAATTTATTTTGGAGGATCGTCATATTATGTGACATTTATAGATTATTAATCTAGGAAATTTTGGGTCTATTTACTTAAAAGAAAAGCTAATGTATTTAATAATTTTAAGCAATTCAGGGATTTGGTTGAAAAGAGAACTGACCGATCAATCAATATTTTAAGGAAAGATAGTGGAGGTGAGTTCACTATGGATTTTGAGAACTATTGCATGGAAGCTGTGATCGAAAGACATAAAACCATGGTTTATACTCCTCAGCGAAATGGTGTTGTTGAACTCATGAATAAGACTCTTCTAGATATAGGAAGGAGCATGCTCAGTAATGCCAAGATGCAAAAGGAATTATGGGCATAAGAAATTATTACAACATGCTATCTGATAAATTGGTCACCATCAACTGCAATAAACTGTAAGATTCCAGAAGAGGTATGCACAGTTCATTCATGTGATTTTTCAAATATGAGAATATTTGGTCGTGATGCTTATGCTCTTATTTCTAAAGATGAATGTTCTAAGTTAGATCCTAGATAAAAGAAATATGTCTTTGTTGGTTATGGTGATGGAGTTAAGGGGTGAAAACTGTGGGATCCTACTTTCCACAAACTCATCATAAGCAGAGATGTAGTATTTGATGAATCCTCACTCTTAAAAATATAATTGGTAGATGTTCAAGTAAGACAATAACAAATACTGCAAGTTCAACAAATTCAGTTGGAAACTCGACCATCTTCAGAAAGGAAGGAGCATGAAGAAGTTCCAGAAGAAGAAGATCAAGACGAAGATGCGGAAAATATCTAGCAAACTGAGGATATGCCTCAACCATCTCTAAGAAGATATTCACGAGTCAGGAATACTCCTACAACATATGATGATTATGTTTCATTTGTGGCTTTGGTTTCTATTGATGGAGAACTTAGTTGTGTAAATTAAGGTATCTTAAAGTGATCAATGGAAGAAAGCTATGAAATAAGAAATGGATGCCTTGGAGAGGAATAAAACATGGGACCTAGTAGAACTTCCAAAGGACAGGAAGGTTGTCGACTGCAACTGGGTCTAAAAAATGAAAAAGGGTGTTGATGATAAAGTTGAAAGGTATAAATAAATATTGTATCTCTTAAAAGGAAGGTATTGGTTTTCATGAGATGTTTTCACCAGTTGTGAAGCTTGTTTTAGTTCGTGTTATGTTAGCACTAGTTGGTTTACTTGATCTGGAGTTAGAGCTGCTAGATGTTAAAACAACATTTCTCCATGGAGATTTAGATAAGGATATATATATATATCGAACAACCATAAGGGTTTTCTCAAGATCGCAATAAGACGTTTGTTTTCAAACTCAAGAAGTCATTGTATGGCCTCAGATAGTATCCCACACAATGGTACAAGAATTTTGATTCCTTCATGGTGAGCCTAAATTTTATGAGAAGTGAATATGATCATTGTGTTTACTTTAAAAAGTTGAAAAATGACATGTTCATTATTTTGGTGTTATATTTTGACGATATGCTTGTGGAAAGGAAAATCATGGTCGAAATCAATAGGTTAAAGGCTCAATGGCCTAGGGTGTTTGATATGAAGGATCTAGGAGTATCAAAACAAATATTAGGCATGTAGATACACAAAGACATGAAAAATGGTAAGTTGTGTTTATCACAACAGAAGTATGTGCATAAAATACTTATGATATTCGGTATGAATAATGTGAAACCCATAGAGATCCCTTTGGATTTCCATTTCAAGTTTTCTTCAGGTTTATGTCTTAGTAATGATGAAGAAAATGATTATATGTCTCGTGTACCATATGTTAATGCAGTGGGAAGTTTGATGTATGCGATGGTGAGTACTAGACCAGATATTTCACATGCAGTTGGTGTTGTCAGTCGATACATGGAAAATCCAGGAAAAAAACATTGGAAGCAGTGAAATGGTGCTTCGATATCTTAGAGGCACAAGAAGTTACTCTATCACCTATGATGGTTCCAGAGATTCAGTTTGTGGTTATGTAGATTTAGATTTTGCAGGTGACTTGGAAAAAAGGAGATCCACTTCAGGATATGTTTTTACTCTTGTTGGATGTCAAAGCTTCAAAACGTAGTCTCTTTATCCACTACTGAGGCAGAGTATATGCAGAGTATATGACTGCTTCACATGCATGCAAGGAGGCAATTTGGTTATAGGGTTTGTTGGGTGATTTTGGAAGGATACAGTACAAGGTGAAAATATTTTGCGATAGTCAAAGTGTTATTCATTTGGATAGAAATCCAACTTATCACAGTAAGACAAAACATATTTATATTAAAAGTACCATTTTGTAAGACAGGTTGTTGATGAAGGTGCAGTGGATTTGGAAAAGGTCCATACAAAAGTGAATTCTGTAGACATGTTTATGAAACAAATTTTGTTAGAGAAGCTACAATGGTGTTTGGCTTCTCTGGCTTGCAGAAAAGGTGATGAATTAATTAAGGGCATGATATATCACGAAAATTGTTGTCAAGGTGGAGATTGTTGGAAACATGCCAATGAATTTCTTCATGTGCTCACATGCACATGTATTTCAACTAAATAAGGAATGTGCTTACATGCACTCATTATAAATTGTGTAATCTATTTATCAATTGTTAGTGTAACTATGTTATCTACTCATGATCCATTTGTGTAACTTAGTGATAGATGTTATATATACGAGCATACCTATAAAGGTGACAATGCGATGTGGAGTGCAATGTGTGTAGAGAGCAGAGTGTGACGAGATTGAGATTGGCTATTGTAATTCTGTAACGAACCGCCTCGTTACGACAACCATTCTAGTAACAGGTGCAATTTTTTTTTTTTTCAGAATGTTTTACTATAAGCTAGCTTGCTTGATGTCCTTGCGTCTGCTTTTTATTTCATTACAGGATTTTACTTCTATGTTTGCAAATAAACAATGGTTATTGTAGCATTCAATTGCAGCTTCTTTGGTTCTATTGACCTGATAGGAAATCTCATTTACTTTAGGTTCCTTTTCATAGGGTCATGTGATATTTATCCTTTGAGGAGGAACATATGTGAAATTGTTTTCTCAGGTAACTTCTCTTAATCTTGAAGTGGTAAGGGCACTTGCAAAAGGTACGAGTTTTACTATTCTAATGCTTCTATATCTTTTTTTTAATCCCTTCTTTTTTTGGTACATGTACAAGGATGAATGCTATCAATTTCGGAATTTACAATAAAGCAATAGAAAATAAACTTTTCAAACCTAATACTCTGTTCAAAAGTTTGATAAAATTGTGAGTAGTTTTGTTCCTTGCATTTTGCTCATGCCTGGATAGCCTGTATTTTGACTTTTCTGATCAATTTCTGCCACATAAGAACTTGTTGAAGATCTTGGCAATACCACATGTTAATGAAAAGTCGATCATAATACAAGTGGATTTGAGGATTTCACAAGATAGAAACTTCATAAAATAATTCTTATTACCTACAAATGAGATTATAAATCAATAAAAAGTGCCATTACTATAGCAAGATTGGATTGCATTTTCATCCTTTTCCAATATCCAAGTGCTACCCAGATCTGAATCTGCACATGCTAGATAAAGCGAAGTCAAATTCGTCTGTAGGTTATGCTATTTAGTATTTACTTTTAACACGTGTTTATTAGGCAGAAGGATTCATGGACTGAAACAAGTGACGTGCACAAGGGGATTGGGACAAGTAATGGGGATATTCTACCAACATGTATCATGGAATGAGTGAAAGAAGTCTCTCGTATTGCTGTCCATACCCAGTTTGTAGCCCAAAAATACACAGATACACACATACTGACTTTAGAATGTCAAAAATACAAAAAGGGACAGTAGACAAGTAAACTTTAGACCCACCAAACAAGACAATGAAAAAGTCAAAATTTACATTTGAAGAGAAATTGTTCCCAATCTCTTCCTCTGGAGAATAAAATTTGCAAATGCATTCATCCTAGGGAATATCTTGATATGAGCACAGAGAACAGTGATGCAAAATACTCACAACACATCCAAAAGGGGTGCAAGTACTCAAAGGAGATTGCTGCAACTATACATGGTACACTCTATATTGTATGAGCTAATTATTCTAGCACAAAATTGGAGGAAGTGATCATTTTTGATCAATTCATCTACAAGATATTTACAATGCTGTGAGATACAAAATATAAATACAACCATAATGTAACCAGTCGCTACATCTCACACAACAATTCAAGGCTGAATAAACGCCCCCAATCATTCAAACGAAAATGCATCCCACAGTAAAGATTTGTCCACGGAATATAAAAGGAAATTCCCAACGTATACAACGCCATTGTACAGAAACACCCGATATAATATATGCCCACTGTAAAATATAAAAACGCCCCCAAACACTACCGCCCACTGTCAAATGAATGCCATTAAAAGAAACACCCAAGACGTACAGCAAAACGCAGACCCCTTAAACACAGATTATTAAAACGCCGATGATCAAACGCCCAACATCATTCAACGCAGCTCAATAACCATACAAAAAGCATGCAGACAACAGTGGCTAGAAGGATGCCCAACATGATGCCCATTGTACGCAACAACATAACTACTATAAAATATATCAATATTGCTGAACGTGGTACATAAATTTCAATACTTTTAAAACGCCAGCCTAACATAACTACTATAAAGCGATATATATATAACATCCCAACTATATACCATCGGTATCATTAGCAATCAATTTTTTTTTTAAAGACAACGATGGGTAAAGCAGTAAAATATATACCAAGCATTCAACAGAATTAAATCTTAACGACATGCAACAGGAACTTATATATATATATATATATTTTATCACCCTAATTGTGCAAAAAGAGACAACCACTAATACAGAAAATGTATGCGAGTCATGCAACCGACAGCTAAAGGATTAACATCATCAAGGGCTTTCTATTAACATCTGTGGACAATGTTGTCAAAAGAAAACGAGTGCCATCATGACAGGAGCGCAAGAAGGGAAATTAAAAACGAATGTCAGATCACGGAAGATCTGTTATAACGCCCAAATAAATTAATGGCAACACCCAAGACCACAGTGGCAACAATACGCCCCGAATCATTTAAAAACACAGGCTTTTATAAACGCAGATTACTAAACAAACCGAGTCCTTCCTCCATGAGATCACAGTTCTCAAAACGCAGAGATATTCTTCTAAATCAAAGCTATCAAAAACGCAAGGTATTCTTCAAATCGCAGTTATCAAAACGCAGAGATATTCTTCTAAATCAAAGCTATCAAAAACATAAGGTATTCTTCAGATCGCAGTTGTCAAAATGCAGAGGGATTTCGTCAAATCACAGTTATCGAAAAAGAAACGCAGATCAACGCATTCAACCCAGATTAAAACCCCATATCTACAATGCATACCCTAAAATGCCCAACAAATACATTCTTCTCATGGCCAAAAGCAGCGGTAACATTTGCAACATTGCCAGAACAAAATCACAATAACAGTGTTGAATGAAATTGCCGAAAATGTAATGCCAAATAATCTCACTATATTATCATCAATAACAGTAAATTTACCGAATATAAAATGCTTTCTACTTTACCAATTAAAATCATACCGTTTCCTTACGCCCGCGTCGGAAGACATCCCGCGCTCCTTGCCGCTCCCGCTTGCCGACCACAAAAGGCTCACCGGTACCTCCCAGCCAAACGCTAGGGGTACTCTGCTTCCCCCTTATCCCCCCGAGCCGTAAAGGGGCCACACAAGAACCAGAGATAGACTAGCGTCTCAGCTCGCCTCCACGACTGAGCTACCACTCCAACACAGCTGAGATAAACCCA